>PVJI01033254.1:0-11429 GCA_004026765.1 Micronycteris hirsuta
ACAGAGAGATGCACGGAGATGCCTGGACACATGGGTATGCAGAAATGTGGAATGGGGGGTACCATGCTGACATGTGGTAGATAAAAATCAGAGGAATAACTCAAGAGAAAGGGATCCCAGCCCCACATTACACCACCCAGCCCAGTGTTCCAGTGCCAGGAAGATAGTCCCCATAACTTCTGGCTATAAAAACTCCTGGGGGTTGGAGTTTAAGAAACATTGGGATTCTCAGGCATCTCCTCTTAAAGGGTCTGCAGTACACTTAAGACTTTTGAAGACTTGCTCTCTCTGGGCTCCAGCACAGAAGTAGCAGCTGAAAAGGCACCAGTGGCATAGGGGTAGAAATTGGTGTCTGGCATCAGGATGATCACTGGGAGATAGTTTTCTCCCAGAAAAAACTCCAGAGGACAGGCAGTGGCATTGTCCCCTTTCTGAGCTATCCCCTACATAGAACCACAGAGTGGAGACACCATATTGGAGATTCCATCAACCTGGTTCACATGGGTTTCCCAACCCTGGTGATTACCTAAGTCTCCACTCCATCCCATTTAACAGTGCTCTTTTCTACAATAGGCCATGCTACTAAGACAGGGAGTCAAAGCCACTCTACCTAACACATAGTAACAAACATAGGGAGGCTGCCAAAATGAGGAGACAAAGAAATATGGCCCAAATGAAAGAACAGAACAAAACTCTAGAAAAAGAACTAAACAGAATGGACATAAGCAATCTGTCAGGTGCAGGGATCAAAGAACTAGTTATAAGGATGTTCAAGTAACTTAGCGAGGAACCCAATAGCATAAAAAGATCCAGTCAGAAATTAAGGATATACTAATTGAAATAAAGAACAATTAGCAGGGAACCAACAGGGAATTGATGAAGCTGAGAATCAAATCAATGATTTGGAATACAAGGAAGAAAAAAATCATTTAATCAGAACAGCAAGAAGAAAAAAGAATCCAAAGTAACAAGAACAGGATAAGAAGCCTTTGGGATAACTTCAAATGTACCAACATTCAAATCTTAGGGGTGCTGAAAGGAGAAGAGAAAGAGCAAGAAATTGAAAACTTCTTTGAAAAAATAATGATAAAAAGAAGTCCCTAATTTGGTGAAGAAAATAGATATACAAGTCCAGGAAACACAGAGAGTCTCAAACAAGATGGACCCAAAGAGGACCACACCAACACACATAATTAAAATGCCAATAGTTAAAGATAAAGAGAAAATCTTAAACACAGCCAGAGAAAAACTGTTACCACAAAGCTTTCAGCTAATTTTTCAAAAGAAACTTTGCAGGCTCAAAGAGACTGGCAAAAAGTATTCAAAGTGATGAAAAGTAAGGACCTACAACCTAGATTACTCTATCCAGAAAAGTTATTATTTAGAATTAAAAGACAAATAAAGTGCTTTCCAGACAAGGTAATGCTAAAGGAGTGCATCATCACCAAGTCATTATTATTGAAATGTTAAAGGGACTTATTTAAGAAAAATAAGAAGATTAAAACTATGAACATTAATATGGCAATAAATTCACAACTGTTGACAACTGAATCTAAAAAACAAACTGAACAATCAAGCAGAACAGAAACATAATCATATATATGGAGATCATTTGGAGGGTTATCAGTTGGGAGGGAGGAAGGGGAGAATGGGAGAGAAGGTGCAGAGATTAAGTACAAATTGGTATGTACAGAATAGACAGCAGGATGTTTCGAACAGTATAGTAAATGGAGTAGCCAAAGAACTTATATGCATGACCCATAGACATGAATTAAGGAGTGACAGCGGGAGGGAATGGGGAATCCTGGGTGGAGGGAGGCAAAGGGGGAAAATCAGGACACCTGTAATAGCATAATCAGTAAAATATATTTTAAAAAAATGTTCCCTTATTAATGCATCTGAAACTTCTCTACTCAGCAATAGTGAATAATATTGCTTATTTTATAATATTTCTAGATAGAACATCAAATCTATTCAGTATATTCCTGGAACTATAAACTTTTCTACCATCAGCTATTAGAATGTTATTTGTTGGTTATTGGAACCCACAGATTGAGCTTCAACAACTTTAATAATTACATTTTTACTAATAATCGGATTTATAAAAGTGTATGTTCCAATCTAGTTCTCTAAGAAGAAATTGTGTTGTTTTGTTGTAATCTTTTGAAACACAGACATGTTATCCCATATTCATTTTGTCATAAAAACGATGTGCTCTGATTTTATCACTAAAAACCACCTATACACTGTAAGTGGTTACATATCCCATGGGGAAAAAATATAATGCAATTTCTCTTAATATTATTTAGAATAAAACAGTGAACTGTTACATTTTTGAAAAGATTACATTGTTTTTTAATACATGTATTCCTTTTAAAACCTAATTTTTATTTATTTTATTTTTTACTGTTGTTCAAGTACAGTTAAAAACTAATTTTTAAATTAAAGAGTTGCCCTGGCTGGTGTGGCTCAGTGGATTGAGCGCGGGCTGGGAGCCAGAGGGTCCCGGTTCGATCCCCCGTCGGGGCACATGCCTGGGTTGCAGAACGGGTCCCCGGTGGGGGCCATGTGAGAGGCAACCATACATTGTTGTTTCTCTCCTTCTCTGTCTCCCTCCCTTCCTCTCTCTAAAATAAATAAATTTAAAAATATATATTAAAAAATAAATAAAATAAATAAATTAAAGAAGAGGCTAACAAATCTTTTGCATGTACTGCCCATTTCACTCTCATTATATATTTGGAAAACAGAATTATTTATGTGTGTGAGCACACAGATGTCCGTTCACGTGTGTATGTACACACAGACGTGTATAAAGATTCACACGTACATATGGCCATTCAAACACATATCTGTGATGCTTAATTTTATGTGTTAGTTTGACTTACAAATGGAGTGCCTGGATTAGACTCTGAGTGTGTCTGTGAGGTTGTTTCCCGATGAGATTTATATTAATACTTGAATTGATGTACTAAAGCATTATCCAATCCAGTGAATAAAACATAAAAGGCAGAGGAAGGGAAAATATTTTCTCTGTGCCTCACTGTTGAGCTGAAACATCATCTCTCCTGATTTGGAGTGAGACTTACACCACTAACCCTCCAGTTTTCAGGTCTACCCCACTGGCTTACCTGACTGCAGACAAGAGAGCATGGGATTTCTCAGCCTCTGTAATAGTGTGAGCCAATTCTTTGTAATAAATCATATGTATATATGTTTGTTTTTCTGTAGAAACCCAATTTAATATTTCTTAGAGATTATGGTTTTAAATAAATAATCTGAATCAAGATATATACATAGGTATAGATAAGACCTTTTTTGTAGGATCTATTACCATATTTCTATTAATTACCATCTGCAACAAACCCCGGCCAGCAGGATTCATATGGCCATGACTGAATGCATAAATAAGGTCACACAGAAACACGTAGGAATAGAGAACTGGGACCATGCGTCCCCTTCACTATGATCTTGGAGAGGCCCTGAGCCACATGTCAACTGGCTTTTTATTGCCGTTTCTCGGGCACTTTACATAAAAATGATCTTCATTGGTAGACGCCCAAGATAGCACATCAAGAGGATAGATATGCAAATGGAAAGACAATAGGCTTGGGCTGAACTCGGATCTGAGGAAGCTAGGTATGCATTAGCATTTGTTCTTTTGACCTAGGGAGAGAGAGATTTTTAGCAAGAGCAAGGTTTTATTTTAAATCTAAGGAACATGCCAGCCTGATTTCCCCACAGGAAATTCCACTTCCTCACTCGTGGGTCCTGCATGCAGACTTTCTGTTCCATGAGAGACTGTGCTCTTATTAGACGTGAAAACATAAGGGCTACAATTCCCCACTGTGGGAGCACGAAATTCCCTATAACCATCTATTGCAGTATGAGGAAGAAGAGAGCAATATGTTTGTTATATGACAGAAAACTCTATAAATCTACTTTTGCCCACTCTGTAATTTTAAAAAGTAGTGAAAGTAATCGTCTTGGTGAAATGGCACCAGGGACTGGAAGGAATAAAACAGATCTATTAATTTTACTTACCAATAGGATAAATTCTTAAAATGCTTAAACTATGTATTTCTTTGATAAAAATGTAAAGTGGTATTGATATTGAAGTTTCTGTCTCATTTATTTAGTCATAGTTTAATTGTGAATCCTTCCAGGATGCAGAGCTGCTTCTCTTTACTTTTTAAAGGGCCTGCTATGTGCACAAATAATAAATAGCAACACAAAGCACATGCCTGGGAGCCAGTGCACACGCACACACACATGCAGCCAAAACAAGTAGAAAGTCTTCAACAGACTGAATATTGATATGAATCACATTCAAAATATCTTCTTTTAGTAGAAAGGCTACTTCAAAGAATACAAAGTAGAAATGATGTTATGTGAATCATAGGTATGGTTTATGCTGCAAAAACTACGTAAAATTCCAATCAAAAGACCTATTCATGTTACAGAGCAAGGCGGGGGACACCCAACAATACCCCAACCCCACACCAGGTTCGTTACGCCCGCCACCAATGGAAAGACGTCTCTCAATGCCAGAGACTGGTGAAAAGGAAAGGAATTATTTATTTACAAGTTATACAAGCTTGGAGTAATGACTTAAGGTCTCCTTTAAAATACTAGAGTTCTTTGGAATACCCATTCTCTAGAATTCCCACAAATGTACACAGTCCTTCCTTCTCCCTTCTTCCCAGTCCAGGGTACCGTATCTCAGGAAAGGAAGTAGAAGTCCGTGATTCAGGCAGATTCTCAGTTCTGACACCATCCGCTGTGTCGCCACCACGATCTCCAGTTAATCCAAAACCATGTGGCACCTTCTCATGGCCCACCAGCAAGAGTCCTTTCACCCCTTTTCTTCCAGGCAAAGTCTCTCCTGCTTCCTGGGCTGTGTGGCAAAGGGACCACCCAAAGCCACATGGTCCTTTCTCTGTCTCTCAGCCCGACGGGTCCCCACTCCTCCAAAGCCTCGTGGTCCAAAGAGAGCCCGTTTCTCAGGCCGAGGGGTCCCCACTCCTACCTTTTGTGGCCCGGAGAGAGAGGGTTATGGCTGCCATGCCTGGATTTAAATACCCGCATCAATCTTCCTCTGCAGTCCCATTTCCGACTCCTCCTTCAATCAACTACACCTGCCAGCACTTCATATTCTTCTAGCTTTATTGGGCTGCCATGTCAACTGTGTGCAGGTGTGGCCCCATGGCATGGAGCCAATCATCTCCAAGCTTTCAAACAGGCTCTGTATCCAGGGGGAGTTGCCTCTCAGTTACATCTTGGGTGGAAGTAACTTCCATTCCCCTGGCTCAAAACATCTTTGCAGCTATTTAACGTATCTATGAAACCAGTTAAAGGCTATAGATATGCTAAATGACCATGCCAGAAGTTATCTGCAAAGCTGCTGTTATGCAAAACAGCTCTGAATGGCCCTGCTCCAGGAGTCCCATCCCCCCCTGTTCAGACTTGTGGGGGTGAGGACATCTTACATATATTTCTAATATTTCCTGGACACCTTGAGTTCTGGACCCCATTACAAATTCCCATTTGGGCCCCCCCTCTTGGCTGCACCCTGTTACATTCAGAAAGAGGCACAGATGGGCATGAGGGGAAGGAACATACAACATAATGCCCTACATTAAAAAAGTGTGTTTAAGGTTTGTATATTCCTTTTTCATATAATTATCTTTTCTGTCACAGCCTTTTTGTGATTAACTGACCAGCAACTGGCCTGGACTGAGTTGGATGAGTGGGTGCCTGCAGTAATCACGAAGAGCTAGGAGAGCTCTTGAGAGAGAAGCAAAATGGTAACAGCCTTTCCCTTGTGAGTACTGAACGGCAGTTTTCCCGTCTTTCCTCTCACTTTTCACTGTAGGTTAAAAAAATAAAAACAAAAGAAAATCTCTTGTTCCCACTGCAAGCTCCTTCTTATTTTAGAGTGTGAGAGAGGGTAGGGAAAGAGTCTTCCTTCAAACAAATCAGCCTGGCAGTACATCTATTCTAGCAGTTTTGAATCTCACCTTCATTTGGTAACAAGAATGCTGATTCCAGCTCCTGAAGGCTGCTCAGCTCTATGTAAAAAGGATGAGAACAGCTAAACATGCAGCCACTTCGATCCCTGCAGCGGTCTCTCCCCTTTCTCCCTGGAGATTTCCTACAAGGCACATCATGTTTTCCTTGTCCAAATTCTAACATTTTTAAAAGCAAGGACCATGTTTCATATCATTTTCTTTTTTCTTCTTATTTTATTTTCTACTTCTTTCAGAAACAATAGTGCTATAAACATAGTAACTGCTTAATAAACTTTAGCAGAACAGGAGGTTTCTCATACAACTGCCTTGAAAATTGAATCATGGTTTTGTTCTTCTAATTACTCTGAGATGTTTTTCTCTTCTTAAAGTTTTGTTCTTGCCAGACTTGCTGAAACCTTCTGTCCTAAAGTTACAAGAGTTTGATATAATTCAGACATGTCTCAAGAACTGAAATGACATTTGAATTAAGAACGACAACAAAAAATGAAGCACAAGACTGTCATTATTCATGTATGGTGTAGTGTATAGTTCCTCCGAAAGTTGTGATGTCCCATTCTTTGCAGCAATGTGTAGTACATGACTTTACAAAAGAATATTTCCAGTTTCTCCTGTTCTCTTGTAAGTCAAGGAACTTCATTTCCTGAAGCCATGGCACAGGAAGTAGATGCAACCACAGCTGTGACATGCTGGATGGATCAGATATTACTGAAATTCATTTAACTTAAACATACATGATAGTCACCCAATACACTATTACAATATATAGTTATCTTTTAAATCAATTAAAATGAGAAAAATATTTTATTTTACCTTCATGTATTCTTTTCCCAGTGTTTTTTCTGTTTTTTAAATGTAGATTGTTTATGATCTATGTTATTGTTTTTATACCTGAAGGACTTTAAAAAAACACATTTCTTATATGACTAGTCTGCTGGCAATGAATTTTCTGTTTTGGTCGTATGAAAAATTCTTTTATTTGTCCTTCACTTTTGCAAGGTGATTTCACTTGATTGAGAATTCCAGGGTGATGGTTTTTATATTTCAATATTTAAAGTGTTTTACTCCATTCACCTCATGCTTGCAAGGTTTCTAATGAGAAGTCCCCTATGAGCCTCATGCTTTTTTGTACATGACTTTTTCCCCTCTAGCTTCTTCTAAGATGTGCTTTAGCCTTTGCTGTTCTGCACTTTGAATATAATATGCCCAGGTGAAGAACTTTTTGGTATTTTTCCTGCTTGATATTCTTATGCTTCCTAGGTAAAAGTCTAGGTGTCTGCCATTAACTATGGAAAATTATTAGTTATTATTATTATTTTAAATATTTTTCTGCTCTAGTCTTTCTTTATTGTCCTTCTAATATTTTACAAGACCAGAGTTCTAACCTCTAGGCTATGGAGACAACTCTAATATTTTAATTATATTTATATATCTTTGAAATTGCCTCAGTTGGATATTCTGTTCCAGTGTTTCTTAAAGCTAACCTTAGTTTTGTCCAGTCTATAGTTAGCCCATCAAAGTCATTATTCATTTCTGTGTAGTGGTTTTGATTGCTAGCATTTTTTTAATGAGTGTAAGATCAAATTTATATAACATATAATTAATTATCTTAAATTGCACAATTCATTGCCATTAGTGTATTCACAATGTTATATAATTACCAAGTATCTTGTTTCAAAAATTTTTCATCACCTCTGAAAAACATCACATACGAATCAGGTAATCACTCACATTTTCCCCTTACTCTCAACTTTTGATTGCCACTAATCTGCTTTCCTCTTCTATGGACTTGCCTACTCTGGATATATCACCAAAAGTATAGTAGAACATATCATTTTTGTGCATGGCTTCTTTTACTAAGTATTCTGAGGTTTGTCTGAGTTGTAGCATTTATCAGTACTTTATTTCTTTTTATGGCTGAATAATATTGAATTGCACATAGCCCTGGCTGGTGTGGCTCAATGTGCCTGCCTGCAAACCGAAAGGTCACTGGTTCTATTCCCAGTCAGGACACAGGCCTGGGTTATGGAACCAGTCCCCTGTAGGGGGCGCGTGAGAGGCAACCACACAAGCATGCTTCTCTCCCTCTTTCTCCCTTTCTCCCCCTCTCTCTCTAAAAATAAATGAATAAAATATTTTTTAAAAAGTTTTAAAAAACCGAATTGTGTGTGTGTGTGTGTGTGTGTGTGTGTGTGTGTATGTATATCGCAACTTGTTTAGCTATTGATGTATATTTGGGCTGTTTCTACCTTTCAGCTATAATGAACAATACTGTTATAAACATTCACGAACAAGTTTCTGTGTGGACATGTGTTTTCAGTTCCCTTTCGTATATACCTAAAAGTGGATTTGCTGGGTCATGGGGAGGGTCTGGGGTTTGTGGGGTCTGAGGCAACTCAAGAGACAGCCACCAGCATCCCTCTGCTGAGTCCTTCTCCCATAGAGCAAACACCATTTTCCTTGGGTGGAGCACTCCCCTCCATGTGGCATCAGACTGGGGAAAACAATACCCTGCCATCTGGACTCCCTCTCAGCCTACCCTGCATAGCTTATGTTCTGCTGATGCGTCACCTGCCTTGAACAGGGTGTAGAGGTTTGGGCAGACTCAGGGAATGTCAGTGACTGTGGTGTGGCTTTGGGGTGGGGGCCATTCCCCTTACTTTCCCATAAACCCGACTGGTGATTCCCCTTCATGGAGATCCCTAGAACCACCTCTAGGGGCCTCTAACAGACCCACCATCTGGGGTCCAGAGGTCCTAGTGGCTCTGCCCTACCAAAGTTGGGACAAATTCAGAACAGACTGAGCTGTGTGACTCTGGTGTGGGGGCCACATCCCCCACATTCTCCAAAGACTTACCGTACTTCACCCTCACATGAGATCCACTAGCTCCATCCTCACAACTCCCGGAGGCCACACCCTGCTGAATTCTGTCTCCTCCCAGCAGAATCTGAGATAGACTGAGTTGTGTGACTATAGAAGAAGGGCAGTTTTTCTCTTGTACGCCTGACTGGAGCAGAGCTCTCCCTTCACACAGCCAAATCTTGGTCTGTTTAGGCCTAACAAACTGCTCACCTCACTCTTGTGACTCCCTGAGAACCTGCCCCAACACAAAAGTGTGCAGGCACCCAGTCGTGTGGCAGCTAGACTTGGTATTCCTGGGGACATTTGCTGAGTAGCCTCAGTCCCAGCACTGACACTGAGTTTGAACCTGTATCCATCTGATGGATACCACTTGATCCTACCTGTGACTCACTGCAAACCTACCTCTTGCAAGTCAAGTACCACCAAAGGTCTTTCAGTAACAGGGGTTAAAAGGCAGTGGGCATATAGGGGTAAGTGAAGGAAGATCCTGAGGAGCCTTGGGAATTTTGCTGACCTGTCCCTGGGCATGGTCCTGCTGATAGTCACCTTCGATACCTAGCTTAGTCCTTCTGTATATACCAATGCCCAACAAAGGAAACCACAAACTGTGGATCTCTTGTAGCTTCAAACAGGTTGCCCAGTGCCAGTCATAGGCAGTGTCTGATATTTTGCTGCACCATAGTCCTGCCCAAGAGGGCCAGAATCAACAAACCCAATGGCCAGCTTTAGCCAACATCAAAGCAAGAACCAATAAGCTAAACAGATAGCACATCCAAAGAGAGATGTCAACAGACACCAGACCCTGCTGAGGTGAATTCCACTTCATGGGGTCAACACCTGTGCATTCCAGTCCACTGTCCTCGGCTGCCAGGTTACATCAATATCATGCAAACCATTCTCATTATATTAACAATGACAGGACTTTTTCCAGACAGACCTGGTATTATTTTGAATCAGTGTTTTGGGTTTCTTTGGATATATTCTCAGAAGTGAAATCACTGACTGGACCATAAGACAGTTCCATTTTTAATTTTTAAGGTAACTCCGTAGTATCTACAATAATCTGCATTCCCACCAACAATGCACAAAGGTTCCCTGTTCTCCACATTCTTATCAACACTTGATGATAGGCATTCTGACAGATGTGAGATGATATCTCACATAATTTGCATTGCTCCAATAATTAGTGATGTTGAACCTCTTTAAGTACGTCCATTGGCCATCTGTATGTCCTCTTTGGAGAAATGTCTATTCAGATACTTTGCCCACTTTTTAATTGGATGTTTTTTGGTGTTGAGTTTTGTAAGAGTTCTTTATAAATTTTGCACATTAATCCCTTATCAGATGTACCACCAGCAAATGTGTTCTTCTACTGAGTGGTTTGTCTTTTCATTTTGTTGATGGTTTCCCTTGCTGTGAAAAAAGTTTTAGTTTGATGTATTCCCATTAGTTTGTTTTTTCTTTTGTTTCCCTTGCTCAGGGAGATATCAGAAAAAAATGTTAGTACAAGAAATATCTGAGAATTTACTGCTTTTGTTTTCTTTTAGGATTTTTATGGTTTTGAGTCTAACATTTAAGTCTTTAATCCATTTTGAGTTTATTCTTGTGTATGATGTAAAAAAGTAGTCTAATTTCATTTTTTGGTATGTATCTCTCCAATTTTTCCAACACCATTTATTAAATAGGCTATCTTTTCCCAATTGTTTGTTCTTGCCTCTTTTGTTGAATATTAATTGACCTTAAAAGTGTGGGTTATTTCCAGTTCTCTATTCTATTCCACTGATCTACATGTTTGTTTTTCTCAAGATTGTTGTGACTATTTGGGGTCCTTTGTGGTTCCATATAAATTTTTGGAATATTTGTTCTAGTTCTGTGAAATATGCTATTGGTAATCTAATAGGACTTTTGTTGAATCTATAGATTGATTGGGGTAGTATGGCTATTTTTTTCCTACTGTTTTAAATTTTTATTTTAATATGGACATTTTAATGATGCTAATTCTTTCTATCCATTAACACGAAATGTGTCCACATATTTGTATCTATACCAGTTTATTTCTTCAGTGTCTCATATTTTTCTGAGCACAAGTATCTTACAATCTTAGTTAAAGTTATTCGTGGATATTTTATTTTTTGATGCAATTGTAACTGTGATTTTTTCCTAGTTTCCCTTTTGATAGTTCATTATTGACATAAAAATGTAACTAATTTTTGGATATTAATTTTGTATCTTGCTACTATACTGAATTTATTTATCAGTTCTAATAGTTTCTTGGTGTATCGTTAGGGTTCTCTATGTATAGTATCATGTCATCTGCAAATAAAGATAATTTTACTTTTTCCTTTCCGATTTGGATGCCTTTTATTTCTTCTTCTTTCCAGATTGCTATGTCTAGGACTTCTACTACTATGTTGAATAAGAGTGGTGAAAGTGGATATGCCTGTTTTGTTTTCAATCTTAATGGAAAGGTTTTTAGATTTTGTCTAGTGATAAAATGTTGGTTGTGGGTTTGTCATATATGGCCTTTATTACATTGA
>PVJI01033255.1:0-11427 GCA_004026765.1 Micronycteris hirsuta
TGACTTTGAATACTTCTTTCCAGCCCCTTCTTGCCTGCAAGCTTCTTTTGAGAAATCAGCTGAAAGTCTTATGGAAACTCCTTTGTAGGTGACTATCTCCTTTTCTCTCGCTGCTTTTAAGATTCTCTCCTTATTAATCTTGGGTAATGTAATTATGATGTATCTTGGTGTGTGCTTCCTTAGGTCCAACTTCTTTGGGACTCTCTGAGCTTTCTAGACTTCCTGGAACTCTATTTTTTTTCACCAGATTGGTGCAGTTCTCCCTCATTATTTTTTCAAATAAGTTTTCAATTTCTCACTCTTTCTCTTCTCCTGGCACCCTTATGATTCGAATATTGGAATGTTTAAAGTTTCCCCAGAGGTTCCTAAGCCTCTCCTCATTATTTTGAATTCTTGTTTATTCATTCTGCTCTGATCGAATCTTTATTTTTAACTTTTGTTCCAAATTGTTGATTTGAGTCCTGGTTTCCTTCCTTCACTGTTGGTTCCCTGTATATTTTTCTTTATTTCTTTCATGGCCTTCACTTTTTCCTCTATTTTGTGACCATACTCAACCATTTCTGTGAACATCCTGATTACTATTGTTTTGAACTCTGCATCTGATAGATTCACTATTTCTTCATTGCTTATTTCTATTTTTTGGAGTTTTGAGTTGTTTTTTTGGGGGGGCATATTTCTTTGATTAGGAACACCTATTACATTGTAAGGGGTGGAGCCTTAGGTATTTGACAGGACAGGGCAACCCACTTGCTGTGTTGTGGCACTGTATGTGGGGGACAGGTCCAAGAGGGAACAGTGTCACTTGCTCAGCTCTCAGCAGGCTTTCAGTCATTTCTCCTGCTACCCACAAGCAAATTGGGCCCTTCCAGTTCTGATTTCTGGGTGGGTAGGTTTGTGTATGTTTCAGGACTCTGTGGGTTTCTCCAAGGAACTCTCCTGTGAGGCTAAGATTTTCTCCCACCACTACAACCCCCACAGGTTTTTCCAGTCAGAGATTTTGAGGCTTTCTTTTCCTATGCTGGAACCCTGGGTTTTGAGGTCTGTCTTACTCCCCAGTTATACCTCCTGGTTTGTCCACACACAACTGTGGGACCTCCTGGTCCTCCAGTCGCTGCTTTGCTGCATGTCCTTTCTGCCCCATCTGCCCATCTCCACCCCTCCTACCAGTCTGGCTGAATGTGTCTTCTTTAACTCCTTAGTTGTCAGACTTCCATACCGTTCAATTTTCTGGCAGTTCTGGTTATTTTCTGTGTTTAAATTTGTTGTTGTCCTTGTTTTGGTTTTGTGAGGAGGCTAAGTGTATCTACCTATGCCTCTATCTTGGCCAGAAGTCCCCTAAATATTTTCAATATTGAAATCCAAGACTATTTAAAAAAAATGTTCCTATAACTTTATATTTGAAATCTCTCAATTATTCAAACTGATTTATCCCATATACCATGAATTCCTATACTCTGTTTTACTGCCACTTTCTGGATCCCTCAGTGTTTGTTGTATTTAGTCAAGTCCAATGAAGTATCAAGTCAAACACTAAGAATAATTAGAGTTGTCCATCTTACTTCACAAGATTATCATGAAAAGTCAAACGAGCTAATGGGTATAAAGATAGAGTTTTGGGAATAATGTGTCATATATATTTGAGCTTTACTATAGAGTATATGAGTGATAAACTGAAGAATAAGACTATTTTCATGTGATGGTAATCTTTGTAGCTCATTCCTTTTGGTTTTATTTTAGGTTTTCTAACTATGCTTACACAGTAGGAATAATGTTCTCTCAAAGTAGTACCCAGTTCTGCTGTCAGAAGCATCACTACTTACAAACATGGTGGCTTGATGAGCAATTGTTGGTAGAGCCAGGTTTACACTCTAAGTGTGCAATTTAGTGACCTTACCCCAAAATATATTTCTGATGAGACTTCAAATTTTACACTTCATTTGGTCATATGGAATGAAATTATAGTCAATACACTGCATTTACTTTCCCAAATCTTATCTTTCCAGCTGTATTA
Source organism: Micronycteris hirsuta (assembly GCA_004026765.1). NCBI lineage: Eukaryota > Metazoa > Chordata > Mammalia > Chiroptera > Phyllostomidae > Micronycteris > Micronycteris hirsuta. The sequence continues at coordinate 2,012 of PVJI01033255.1, forward strand.
AAGTATAATGACAAATAAAATTGAAAGATATTTCAAGTGTACAAGGTGAAGATTTGATTACATGATGAGTTAATGTGTCCACAACCTCACCTATTTTTCTTTTTTCTGTAACAATAACATTTAAGTTCTACTCCATCAGTAAATTTCAATGAGGAAATATAGTGTTATCAACTGTAGTCACCATGTTATATTAGATCCTCAGACTGTATGCATCTTTTAACTGAAAGTTTGTAGTCTTTATGCAACATCTATATCCCTCACTCCTAGCCCCTGGCAACCACTTTTCATTTTTCTGCTTCTACATGTTTGGCTTTTTAAAATTTATTTTTATTACTTTTAAATTCCACATCTAAGTGAGTTCATACAGTATTTATCTTTCTCGGTCTGATTTATTTCACTTAACATAATACCCTCAAGTTTCAACCATGTTGTGACAAATGGCAGAATTTTCTTCTTATGGCTGAATATATCACTCTCTGTTTATGTGTGTATCATATTTTCATTATCCATCAGCCGACTGACCCCTAGGTTGTTTTCATGTCTTAGCTATTGTAAATAATACTTAAGTGAACATGTGGGAGCTGTATCTCTTCAAGATAGGGATTTTGTTTTCCTTGGATATATACCTAAAAGTGGGATTACTGAATCATATAGTAGTTCTATTTTTAATATTTTAAGCAACTTCTGTACTGTTTTTCTTTGAGTCTATACCAATTTACATTCTACCAGCAGTGCACAAATGTTCCCTTTTCTCCACATCCTCACCAACAATTATTATCTCTTGTCTTTAGGTAGTAGCCTTTCTAACAGGTTGTAGTGCTATCTCATTGTAGTAAATTTTTCTTTTATATTTTACATTTATAATTATGATCCATTCTGAGTTAATTTTTGTATAAATTTTAGATCAAGGTTTATTTATCGTTGTCTAAGGCTGTCTAGTTGCTTCAGCACCATTTTTTTAAAAGGCTATTCTTCCCCCATTGATTTACTTTTGCACCTTTGTAAAAAAATCAGTGGAGCATTTTTGTACAGATCTATTTCTAGCTTCTGTGTCCTGGTCCATCCACCTATTTATTTATTCCTTTACTGCATTGCTTTGATTGCTATAGTTATGTACAACTTTAATAGTAAGAAAACTGATTCCCCTCTATTCTTTGTCAAGATTGATTTAGGTATTCTAGAGCCTGTGTCTTTCCATATTCATTTTAAAATAGATTGTATTTTGATAGGAATTTTGATAGGAATTTGGAGAATAGACATCTTTACAATGTTGCCTTTTAATTCACAGTGTGTCTCTCTTTTATATTTTATCAACATTTTGTAATTTTCAGTATACATATCCCATATACAATTTTAAGTGTATTCTTAAGAATTTCATTTTACTTGAAGCAATTAAAATTGTATTATTTTAAATTTTGGTTTCCATATGTTTATTGTTAATAGATAGAAATGCAATTAATTTTTGCATGTTAATCTTGTATCCTGGAACCTTGATGAACTCATTGGTTCTTAAGAATTTTTGTACAGTAGTGAGAAGTTTTGTACTTTATTGTTTTTTATGTATTTTGAGGCTGCATTGCTTGGTACATATGCCAATGGATTTTCTGTGTGGACAATCTGTCACCTGTAAAGCGAGACAAACAAATTTTTCTTATCTAATCTATAGATCTTATCTAATCATATAGATCTAATCTTACCTGATCTCCTTTTTTTTTTTAACTTATTACAACAGCCAAAACTTATAGTACTAAATTTTAAAAAATGGCAACGACATCCTTGTCCTGTTCTTAATCTTAGGGGTGACTCTTCCTTCTTTCATTCTTAAATATGATGCTAGCTTTTGTTTTATGTAAATGTGTTTTATCATGATAATACCACTCTATTCCTAACTTGTTGAGAGTTTTTATTATCAAAGACTTTTCTACATCCATTGCTGTGATCATGCTTTTTTCTTTTTTAGCTTGCTGATATGGTATATTATATCCACTGATTTTCTTTTTTAATGTTGAGCTAGCCTTTCATACTTGGAATAAATTGTACTTGGGCATAATGTATAATTTTTTTGATTTTTGGATTCAATTTGTTAATTTGGTTAAGATTCTTACATCTAAGTTTATGAGAAATAAGGGTCTATAGCTTTCATTTTGTCTTGTTTTGGTCTTATTAATTTCACAAAATAAATTTGAGTGTATTCTCTTCTATTTTCTGGAATAGACTGGTTAAAATTGGTGTGAATTCTTTAAATGTTTAGTGGAATTCTGAAGTGAAACATCTGTAACCTTTTTAAAATGTTTTAAAATCTTTAATTCAATTTCCTTTAGGGTTGTACAGGTATTTAAATTGTCTGTTTCATCTGATTGAGTTTGGTAGTTTACAGTTTTTAAAGAATTGGTCCATTTCTTTTAAGTTGTCGAATTTATTAGCATTAAATTGCGTCCCCATGCTATCTGTTTAATGCCTGCAGTATCTGTAGTGATATTCTGTGTTATTTTCGTTTTATAAGAGATGTAACAATTTCACTGAATTTTTCAAAGAGCAAAATATTGATTTTTCTGTATTGTTTTCTTATTTCAGCTTTGTTTTTCTTATCTTTATTATTTACTTCCTTCTGTTTTGAGGATTTGTTTTGCTCTTTTTCCCCTAGAATCTTTGTTATTGTACTGAGACTTTTCCTCATTTCTAAATTTGGTGCTATAAATTCCCTTCTCAGCACAGCATTAGCTGCATCCCCCACATTTTAATGTGCTGTGTTTTTGTTTTCATGGATCCCTTTGATCCATGGGTTACTTAGAGGTTTGTTGTTTGATTTCCAAGTATTTATAGACTTTCTTTTTTCTTTCTGTTATTGATTTCTGGTTTGACTACATAATTTTTAAAGAACATACTCTGTATGATTTCAATTTTTAAAAATTTGCTGTAGTTTTCTGGATGGAGTATCTCTCTCTCTATCCCTCTCCCTCTCTCTCCTTCTGATTGTGTTTTTTACATCTGCATATCCTTTGTACCCTTGCTGATTTTCTGTCTGGTAGATCTATTCGTTGCTGAGATGGGAGTGTAGTTGAGGAGTTATAGTTATGGACTTGTCTATGTCATTTCAGCTTTATTGTTTTTTATGTATTTTGAGGCTACATTGCTTGGTACATATGCATTTAGGGTCATTACATCTTTTTGGTAGAAAAACATTATCTAGTAGCCCTCTATCTGTGTTATTTTTTTTGTTTTGTTTTGTTTTTTGCTTGATATTTTACCACTTAACTGATATTACTTGTTTTCTATTTGGATTTTGGTAGTACTCATTTCTCTATTTCTTGTTTTTTTCCTTTCTGAGGCTACTTGAACTTTTTTTACTCTTTCAATTTAATTTATTTATAGTGCTTTTGAGTTGATCTCTTTGCCTAATTTCATAAGGGGTTCTCTGGTTGTTACTATATATGGAACTTGTAACAATGTACTTGTATCAACATTTTACTGTCTTTAGTGAAGTATGGAAACTTTATTTTTACTTAGCTGCTATTACTGATTCCACTTCTAAAGATCATAAGGAGAGTTACATGTTATATTTTGATTTTAATAATCAAATGTTATATAAAGTTATAAATTCATGATAAAAAGGTAGTGGATTATATATACCTGTATTTCTGCTCATTTTGTTTGTCTTTTTCCTTTCTGATACTCTAAGTTTCTTTCTTTTATGATTTCCTTTCTTTTTGAAGAAACATTTTAAACCAATCTTCAAAAGTAGGTCAGCTAGTAATAAGTTCTTATAGTTTTTCTTCATCATGAATGTTTTAATTTTACCTTTTATGAAAGATAGGTTTATCAGACATAAAATTTGTGGTTGACAATTTTTTTCTTTTAGCACTTTAAAAATAGTGTGTCACTCTCTGTTGATTTCCATAGTTTCAAACAAGAAAGCCAGTTATCTGAATTGTAACTTCTCTGTCAGTGATGTGTTATTTATTTTTCAGGATTGTTTCTTTGTCTTTAGTTCTAAAAAGTTAGATTATGATCTCTTGACATGGATTTCTTTGGGTTTACCCTCACTTAAATTCACTGAGCTTCTTGGATTTGTAGGGTTTTGTCTTTTATCAAATGTTGGTACTTTTTAGCCATTTTTTAAAATACTTATTCAGTCTCACTCTCTTCTCCTTCTGGGACTCTGATGCTATGAATGTTGGATCTCTTATTTTTGCCCCAAAGTTGCTGAGGCTGTTCCCCTGCTGTCTTCGCACCCTGGTTTATTTTTTCTCTGTTGTTCAAGTTGGAAAAATTCTGTTTTCTGTCCTCGAGTTTCCTAATTCTGTTCTCTCTTTTTGCCACTCTACTATTGAGCCCATTCAAGGACATTTTTATTTCTGTTATTGTGTTTTTAGTTAAATAATTTTTATTTGATTCTTTCAAATAGCTTCTTGCTGATATTTTACATACTGTTATTTGTATCAAGATAATCGGTAATGGATTCTGTAAGCATTTTTATGACTCTGCTTTAAAATCCTCATCAGACCATTTGAACAACTGATTCATCTCAATGTTGACATTAGTTGATTATTTTTTCTCTTCCAAGTTATGATTTTTTTGGCTCTTGGTATGATGAATCATTTCCTATTGTATCCTGGATACTTTGTTTAATATATTATTAGATTATAGATACTTTTTCAGTCCTTTAATTTAGCTGGAAGTTACCATTTTTAAGTCTTGCATATGCGTAGCGACCTAACTTTTGTCATCTGCGTTTCCAGTGCCATTTTAATTCCAGAGTCTTTACAGTGTTTTCATGGTCTGTTTGGTTTACCTAGTGCCACTGGCGCTCTCACTGGTTCTTACTGCTGCTGCCTGAGGAAGTAAAAGGGATTTCCCCTGGATGGGCCTCCAAGTCTCTCTCAGTGGAGGGGGTAGTGCAGCAGAAGCCCCTTACCCGAGCATTCCCCACCCCACTACTGCCCTGTTGTCTCTGGGCAGATGAGGAGATCCGAAGGCCCATGGGGGCAAAAGGGTTTTCTGGATAAAGTCATTTACTGCGACGGGGTTCCTTTTACCTCTTCTGTCTGCCTGATCCTGGAAAGACATTGATTCAGTACTTTGTACCTTTTGTCTACAAATTGCTTCCTACATTGAATCTCCCTAATTTCCAAAGCATGACACTCTCGCTTCTCGGTGTGTAAACCTTTTAATTACCGAACAGAAATTAGGATGCCTTGGAAAAGCCAGACAACATTCAGAAATTAGTATAAAGGTAGAACTAATGCTGAAAGGCTGGAGTTGATTTGGATTAAAATAGAATTCAGAAAAAAATCTTTTTTATTTTTAAGTACATGCATTAGACAATTTCTTGTTTAATCAAATACACAGTGTGGTTTTACAGTGGTTTTACAATGTGTGTGTGTGTGTGTGAGAGAGAGAGAGAGGGTATTATTAGGTAGGAGAAGAGGAAGCAAATTTAAAACGACGTGGGGATCAAGGTACTCAGATTAAGAATGTATTTATTTTAAATATGTATTCATAATTTCATATTCAATAACATATTGTCAAAGCTCACCTATTCTGATACAAACCAAGGTCTTGAACAAAAAAGAATGGACTCAATTGGAAATAGATAAGTATTTAATTAAGAAATCTAGCTTAATAGCTTTATTTGCATAAATTTTATGGTTTGTAAGTTTATTCATGCATATAGTCATATTTAGTTACATCAAAAATATGTGGGAGACAAGGATGGTGTCAACAGATATATTTTCACAAGTTAAAACTAAAACTCAGGGAGATTAGGTGGCTTTTCAATATTTGTAAGGTAATAAATGGCAATGACATGTACTTACATTTTGTTTTAAGTTTGTGGTAAGTGATAGGACACCATTTCTAATAGATTGTTTTAAGCCAAAATAGATGACATATGCTTATTTTGGACAGAAACAGAACGACATGACTTGATGACTTCTATAAGTTCTTTCCAGTTTCTCTTAGCTTATGCATTTAACTTTTCTAACAATTAACTAAAAATCTGGGTGCTTGCTTCACTTAATTTTTTAAAATCTGAAGTTAAAAATAAAACAGGGGCAGTCTTAGGACAGAATACCAAGTGATGGCACTTATTTTTATTTGCTTATTTTTATTTTCTGACAGAACGAATGGTTTCCTTGATGGGCAAACAACTTTTTGAGAGTCAGCATAATTGTAGCCAAGATTTAAACACTATTTCCGAGCTGGCATTTAACTCTGCTGTGTGCCTGCATGAGATGCCTAGTTCAGTGAGCAAAACTTAACACAGTGTCACTTTGAAAACAGAGTCATGTCTCCCAAGATGCATTGTCAACAAGCTTGATAAGATAGTTTTGATGTTTTGACTATCTTTTTAGTTGTACTTTGACTTTTGAGTCCTTTGGGTTACTCTTACTAATCTGAAGAAATCATAGCTTCTGGCTATTCTGAACTGTTTGAGTAGTTAAGCAAGCCTAAATGTCAGATTTTCAATACTAAAGAATCTACAGAATGAGTGAAATCACCTCAAGCATTTGGTTTTTTTTTTTAAGATTTTATTTATTTATTTTAGAGATAGGGGAAGGGAGGGAGATAGAGAGGGAAAGAAACAGCAATGTATGGTTGCCTCTTACATGGCCCTCACTGGGGACCTGGCCCGCAACCCAGGCATGTGCCCTGATGGGGAATCGAACTGGGACCCTCTGGTTCCCAGCCCTCGTTCAATCCACTGAGCTACACCAGCCAGGGACAGGCATTTTTTTTTTTTCTAATACTCATTTTTATCGTCTCTAGATTTAAACTTGAGGGTTATAGACAGACAGTGTTGGACATTTAAATGTGGAAATTTCTATTTTGACTGAGAGGCAAAATTGGAGTTTGTTAGACTTTTCTTCCCTTAGTATTGCACCTAGGGAATGAGTATTACTTGTCGATTTACAGAGTAGTCTCTTTAGTTGCGTAGGGCCCCATGGGAAAGCCCACAGTGATATGCTGTGTATTTAGTCCTGTGTTCCGTCATGCTGTGGGTTATAACAAGGCTTTCTTAAACACTGTGACACATTGTTTACTTCTTAAATTATAGAAATAAGGTCTTCTCTGATTGTTTATCTTTTTTCTGTCAATATTATAGTCAGTTTTTCTATACTTCACAAAGTACTTAAGATAGTATTACTTAATATTAAATACTGTTTATTTTTCTTTTCTATTTTTTTTAAAGGTCAGTACCATGTAAAGTCTTTGGAAGTAAGTTTCTTGGATCAACATTCCTTTCCAGAAAAATTAACTAATGCTATGAATAAGAAATGTTTTGGTGTTTTCATTGCAAACACTTTACTTTTTTCTTAATGTTTAAATTGTAAATAATAAACTCTGCAGTGATAATGACTTGCTGAAGATACATGTGGTTCCAATCTTCTTTTTAGTCCTGATTGCTGATACAGATTATTGTGAGGCCTGAGAGATCTGTAACACAGCAGGTAATTCATTAGTAATTCCAGAATAAGAACTCAACAGAAGATCATTCGAATAGAAGGATTTTTTTAAAGTTCTATCTCTATAATGCTTACAAGATATTAAATCCCTAGATAATCTATGTTTTTTTTGCTTCAAGAATTAAAACTATGATCAAATATCTCATTTTTAGATATTACTATTAAACAACTCTTATGAATACTATTATCTAAGTTTAACAGACAATACAAAGTTATGTCCTTTAAGCAAGATAGACACTATGTGTAGGCTTTTAATTTCTGGTAATTTCTTGGGATACCCTTTGCAATGTCACCTTATACAATTTAACTTAATTTTTAAAAGGACGTGTATTTATATGTTTCTATATAGGCATGATCATATATAAAGACAGTGCATTGTTTACAAGAGTCAGAAAGTACTAGTCTCTCAAATATGTTAATTTAGTCTTTCAAAATAAGAAGTTTAACCCCTTTGATACCATGTCTTAATACATTTATTTATCTGAAAATTTTTTTTGTATATACATATATTTATATTTAATTTGGCAAATACAAAAAAAAAATCATGGAAGTGACAAACACATGATGTGAAAGCCACAGCTTTGAATTGCTGCTTGATTAAGCCACTGACTCAAATTTAACCAAAGCAGTAATGTCTGTCTTCTGTTTTGATTGGAAGTTCCGTATTCTTTCCAGTAGCAATCCCTTACTTCTTTGAATGTAGATCCGATTTTAAATGTCTACTCCAAACACTACCAGAAGGTAAAGGAAAACATAAAGCTGGTGGCTAAAAGGCCATGGAGCTCAGTAGAGAAAGTTCTCACACTTTAGTGATTTTTCTTTCCTATCTCTTCCTTTCCTGGTATTTTTGCAGTCCTTTCTCTTGGAACACATTTAAGTTTCTGAGTATTCATTTCCTCCACTTTAACGTGGAGGCATTAATAGAACTTACCTCCTAGTGGATAAGATGATGAAATAAGTTAATGTATGTAAAAGTGCTCAGCATACTAAACACTAATTCTGACATACTTGAAGGATTTAACAGAATTGATTCACTGGCGTTATTATACACTTTGAAAGACTGCTCCCAATTCTAGAACTCTTGCAAAAATCTAAAACTCAGCTACTGTGAGTAGTTCTTGGTAGAGATTATAGTTATAAACTGGATTCTGTAAATTGAATTCCCTTGAATCTAAATATTTTAAATTTAATTCCAACCTCATCTGCTGGAATAAGGTTCTCAGATCTTAAAATGATGATTAGTCTACTTTTTTTGTAAATAATGTTTCTTTAAAATATGCTAAGTAAGCCAGCTGATGAAAGACAAGTTTCATATAATATCACCTATAAGAAGAATCTAATGAACAAAATAAACTAATGAACAAAATAGAACATAGGCATGGAAACATGGAACAGACTGGAAGTGACTAGAGGGGAAGAGGGAGGAGGATAATGGTGGACAGAAGGGGAAGGGACTAGACAAAGAACATGGATGAATGACCCAGGGACATGGACAACAGTGTGGGAGTTGACTGTGTGTGGGGGTGGGGGGTGAACAAAGGAGAACAAAAGGGAAAAATTGGGACAACTGTAATGCAATAACAGTAAAAATGATTAAAAAAGAAATTCTACCATATGCAATGGAGTGCACTGTTTAGTTCTCAGTAATAGATCTCTACAGGAACAGGACTCCCAGGCTGAGCAGGGTTTGGACAGCCAGATTGTAAACTCCATCCATCTGTCTCATGTCTCCTGGAAATTCTGAAGCAGAGTCTGAGTATCTTTTTTATTTTTTTTTCCTTACTGGAGAACATGATTCCTGATTTTAAAGGGAGGGGAAGGGAGGGAGAGAGAAAGGAAGAGAAACATCAATGTGAGTGAAACATTGATTGATTGCCTCTCATATGATCAGAGACCAAACCTGCAACCTAGGCATGTGCCCTGACCAGGAATCAAACCTGCAACTTTTCT
>PVJI01033256.1:0-11423 GCA_004026765.1 Micronycteris hirsuta
AAAAAAATCTTTAAAAATAATCCTCCTTAAGAAAAGAGAGAATTAGTATAGGCAGGGGACTTGGCAAACTGAGAAGGTGGCACCAGGAAAATGGAGGGAACTCAGTCAAGTGTTGTCATGGAAACCAGAAGGAAATTGTGTCCAGAGAGTCTGATATTGCTTATATTGTATCAATAATATCCCTATTCTGCTACATTTTAATTCACAGTCCACAGAGTAAAATAGAATTTTGTCTTTGTCTCTCTTCTGTTAAATCCTACTTGATGGATTTCTATGAACCTAAAAATATGCTCCAAGTCCTTGGGCTTCCTTTGTAAAGCCATGCTGGTGGGAGTCCCTTCCGGTCCAAGCTAGCCTCACTGTCTTCCTCTGCATCAAATAAAGTTATTTTCCATGGATTTTCCTTGACTCTTTTCTCTACTTGACATTCCACTTCTACAACGTTTAAAAATGGGTTACATTGCAATCATTCATCAATAAATATTGGTTGACAAATTGGAATGATTGAATTAGAAAAAATCTGGCTCTGAAATATGACTTTAAAAAACAGTAAGCATGTCCAGTGAGCTTGTATGTCCTTGGCCTCTGCCTCAGCATAATTCTGATGTGGCCTGTAAGGCACCTGCATCCTAGACTGTTACTGCTTTTGGCAACACAGACAGATCAGCACCCGAAACTCAGTGTTTCTCTCCAACACACCAATGCAGCTCTGCTTAACTACCAATCATCTCTCCCTATTGTGTGGGTCTTACCTTGATTACTCTTCTCAACACTGAATCCCATCTCAGTCCCTCCCTCACATCCCAGACCATTCTCGTCACATATAACATCAGAACCATATCCAAATCCTGTCTCTATTCACTCTCTGAGATCATGTCCTTCCACTTTCCCAAGATTGTACCCTATGCTGTTTCCTTCTCTGTGAACAGAGGCATTAGGCTTGATGATTTCAAAGGTGTCTGCCAGCTATGATATTCTGTGTGTAATTAGAGAGCATCGCTGTGATCCATCTATAAATACAGCAGGAGTTCAGAGAAGGTTAGAGTAATTGAACAAAGTTTCCTAGAGGAAATGTGGAGATTGAATGGGGTCTTGACTAATGGGAAAAATTTAAGTTGGAAAAAGGATTGTCTCAGGTTGGAGAAACTGCATGACTCAAAACAGGGAAGTGGGAAGAAAGATGCATGCAGAGTGACTGATGAGAGATAAACTCCACTGGTGTAGTATGTGCAGATTGCTGGATACTGAAAAATAAGCCTGAATCAAAGGCAAATAATAATAAATAGGAAATAAACAAGTACCTGATGGTGACAGAAATGAAATCTGGGTTTAGTAATGACAATAATATTCTGCCCTAGACTTTCAAAAAGTGCTTGGAAGCCAAACAAAAGTCTGAATGGAGGACTTTAGGATGAATTCATAACTGTACTATAAACTCATTTTATGGCAGTAAGCAATCACTTTAGTGGGATTCAATATACCTAATGATGCAGTATACATAAAATAATCTATATGAATTATTTTTAGGGCTTGACCTATACCTGGAGGGAGGTCCTTAGTTGGGTAGTGTTATGCCAGCAAAAGTAGAAAAGCATCACTATCAGTCAATCTTCAGTGTCGTTGTGCTAAAAAGAGTTGGAAACAAGGAGGCTTAGATCATGGCTTCAATCTTTATTTAGACTAGTTAGTGAAGGAAGGAAGAAGGAAGGAAGGATGGAAGGAAGGGAGGAAGGAAGGAAGGAAGGAAGGAAGGAAGGAAGGAAGGAAGGAAGGAAGAAGGAAGGAAGGAAGGAAGGACGGAAGGAAGGAAGGTAAAAAGAGGAAATGAAAGGTGTTTTTCAGCCATTCCATAGAGCTAAAACTTAGCCACTTACATAACAAAAATTAGACTCATTATACAAAACAAGTAAGAGGTACTATTGACAGCAAAGGACAAATAATAACTATTTACTAATTTGAAATTTATAGCTAACTATGTAGAAAAATATTTTATGTAGATATACTCTCCATGTTAAATATATGAATAAGTATTAAGAATGTGTGTATTTTTAAAATAAACTGAAAAAGGAAGGTAACATCTAATGTGCACTATATGCTTGGTATAGTTCCAGGTGCCTAACAAGTATCACACCTTTAGTCACTACTATAAATATCAGGACTTGGTATAATCATTTTTTCCCAGGAAGAAGAAAATGAATATTCAAAAAGTTTAAGTGATTTACCAATGTATTACCACTTTAAAATGGCAGAGCTAGGATGTGAATTCAGTGAGCACCGTGTCGTTAACCCTCATGCCCACCACACACACAAACACACGCTCTACTCCATAACAGTCCAAGTTAACTTCTTTCTAAAATCATGTGTTTTTAAAATATGGTTAGAAAACCACCTGCAACCGCATCACCTGGAATGCTTGTTAAAAACCAGCATCCCAAAACCTACCTCAGACCACCTTCAGGATAACATGTTCTCCAGGTGATTCTGGAGTGCACTAGAAGTTTGAAGCAGTTCAAAAATCAAACTACTTCCCATAAATCACATAGTATAAATGCCATAGGAGTTTTTTAAATTAATTCTTCCAAGCCACTTCTATTGTGTATGAGACTCTATTTTTATTAAAATCTGATATTTCACAATTTAAATGGAAGCCATAGTCACCATATTTGACTTTCCCAAATGAGAGTTTTAAAGACCAGTGAGAACTGAACTGAGCTGAAAGACTGAAGAGTGACCAATGAGCAAGATGTAAATTAATCAAATTTTCAAAAATGAAAATGTTTTAAAGATACAGAAGGTTACTAAAACATGGATAAGTCAGAAAAAGAAAAAGGGTGATTGAAGATTAGGGCTGGTCAAGGAAAGATCTTAGGGACTCAAGTCATGGGCGTATTTTTAAAATCAGACTCATTGAGGTATAATTTATATAGAAACAAAGTGAGTCAGTGTAGATGTAGGCTTGGATGAGTTTTGACAAAGCACTCACTTCTGTAATCTCAAACGTATAGAACCTTCCCATCACCCAGCCGCTTCCCCTTGCGCCCCTTCGCAGGCCGCGTCCTCTTCGCCCCGGCCCCAAGCAATAGCCGTTTGCTTACTTGTGCTTCTTCGAAAATGTCATGTAAATGGGATCCTACAGAATGTGAAATCTTTTGGGTGCATGTTGTTGTGTGTACCAGTAGTCTATTTCCTTTAAGTAATATTGTGTCCCACTGTATAGATATACCTCAAATTGCTTATCAGCTCCATTCTTGATGACTGTTTGGGTTGTTTCTAGTTCATTATGAATAAAGCTGCTGTGAACATTCTGGTAAAAGTCCTTGTATAGACATATGCTTTTTTTCCTTCCATTCTTGGATAAAGTAACAGAATTGAAATATTTTAGAATAGTTGTATTTTTTCTTTACGAAGAACTGTCAATGGCTTTCCAGAATCATTGGAAACTTAGCAACCCTACCAGCAGTGAATAAGAATTGTGTGTGCTACCCATGCTCATCAATGGTGGCATAGTCAGTATTTAATTATTCTATTGAGTGTGTAGAAATATCTCAAAGGATTTTAATTTGCACTTCATTAATAATCAATAATGTTGAATATTTTATGTGCTTATTAACCATTCATATATCTCCATTTGCAAGTATGTGTTCAAAACTGTTTGCCATTTTTTAAATTCAATCTCCTAATCATTAAAATATTTTTAATTAAACCTGTAGTGATATCCTTGTTAAATATATATGTTGCAAATATTTTTCCGTAGCCTGCAGCTTACAGTTTCATTTTATTAATGGTCTCTTTCACCATTAAGAAAATTTGTCAAAAAGCTGAAGTTTTAATTTTGATAAATTTCAACTTATTTTTTGTGGTTCATACTTTTTGCACATACCTAAGAACTGTTTGCTTATGCTAAGTGACAAAGATTTTCTCCTGTTTTTCTTTAGAAGTTTTACTACTTTAGTGTTTACATTTGGGTCTGTTATTGATTTTGAATTTTTGTGCATGATATTCAGTAGAACTGAAATTATTTTTCACATACGTAAGCAGTTATTCACCACCATTTTATTTTTGAAATTTCCTTTGAGTTACCTTGACACATTTGAGAAAAATATCTAGGAACTTACTTATGTATAACACTAATTCTGGACATTTTTATTCTTTTCCTGGCCTATATGTCTATCCTCAGACAAAGTCTCTGCTTAGCATAGACTTATAGTACATGATTAAATAATTTAAAGTTAAGTGTCTGATTTTTATTCTTGATTCTTAAAACTGTTTTAGCTACTCTAAATTGTTTCCATTCATAAAATGTTAGAAAGGCCTTGGCAAGTTCTATAGAAAAATATCTGCTGGAATTTTGATTGAAATTACATCAGAGTTATAAATTAATTGGGAAAGAATTGACACATTAACAATATCAAGTCTTCTCATATATAAACATCATATATATGTCACTTATTTGTGTCTTCTTTATGTCATAAATGCTTTGTAATATTCAATGTAAATATTTTATACATGAAGAAATTGTTTATTTGTGTTTCATATTTTAGATGTCATTATAAATTATATTATTTCTTTAATTTTACTTCTAATGGTTTAGTAGTAGTGCATAAAAATACAGTTGATTTTTGTGTGCTATAGATTTCCTAAATTTCCTTACTAATTGATATAATTTTTTGGATATCCCTTAGGATTTTCTATGTACATGATAATGGAGCCTGCAAATACAGACAATTTTGCCTTTTCTTTCTACGATCAATATGCTTTTGTGTCTTTCCCTTGCTTTATCACACCAGAGAGGACTTCCATTCAATGGCATATTCATTCATATAGTCTCCTTTTTCTTCTTCTTTTTTAACGTGTTTGATCTTTTAAAAGATTTTATTTGTTTATTTTTAGAGAGAACGGAAGGGAGGGAGAAAGAAAGGGAGAGAAACAGCAAGGCAAGAGAGAAATATTAATCAATGGACTCTTGTTCATGCCCCAACCAGGGATCAAACTCCCAACCCAGACATGCATCCTGACTGGCAATTGAACCTGTTAACCTTTTGTTTTGCAGGACAATGCCTAACCAGCTGAGCCACGCTGGTCAGGGCTAATGTGTTTGATTTTTGAAAGTTAAACTAGGCTAGCATTCCCTGGGCAAGTTCCTCTTGTTCATGTACATTATCCTTTTTACATATTATTGGATTCACTACTATTTTGTTAAGGATTATTGTCTGTATTCATGAGGGATATTAGTCTTTGATTTTCTTTACTTACAAGGAATTTGTCAGATTTTATTATCACAAAATAAGTTGAAAGTATTCCTTATTCTATTATTGAAAAGTTTTTGCAGATGATTTGGGTTATTGTTTTCTTAAAGGTTTGTGATTTTAATTTGCATTTCTATGAGAACTAAGCTTTTCTATACTTTTGTGGTTTGTTCAAGCTTTTTTAGGTTGTTTCTTCTAATATATTGATTTTAGCAGTTCTTTATATGATCCAAATCTGAGTTATTTGTCACATGTGTGTTGCAAATGCTTTTTTTAATTCTGTGGTTTGCTCATCCATTATTTTAAATAAAGCATTTTGATAAAGTCCAATTTATTTTTTTCATTGTTATTTTATTCATTGTTAACATTTGTCTGAGAAAGCTTTGCTAAACCCATAACAACAAACATATTTTCTGCTTTCATAAAGAAGTTTTATGGTTCTAGCTTATACATCTATATCTACTATCCATCTCAAGTTACTTTTTGTGAAATGAATGAATAAAAGATTGAACTTCAATTTATCTAATTTTGCTGTATTAATTATTTTTCTTGAATTTATTAGAGTGACATGATTAAAAGGTTATATAGGTTTCATGTGTACAGTTCTATAAAATATCATCTGAACAATATTTAATTTTTTCTCACTGTGTTGACTTGCTGCCTTAGTCAAAAATCAGTGCCTATTCCTGCACCTTTTTTTTTTTGTCATTAGACACTTTAAACCTTACTCAAACACCAAGTTGTTTTAATCACTTTAACAAGCATCGAAGTCAGGTAATACAATTCCTTCAGCTTTGATTTTCCTGAAGATAATTTTTATTATTCAAGATCTTTTAAATGTCCATATATTTTTTAAAAATTAAATTTATTGGGGTTACAATGGGTAATAAGATTATATAGATTTCAAGTATATGGTTCTATAATGCATCACATGTACATTGCACTGTGTGCCTGACCCTCGAAGTCAAGTCTCCTGCGGTCATTTTATATTTGACCCCCTTTACCCTTTACTACCCCTACCCCTTCCCTCTCATAGTCACCACACTGTTGTCTCTATGAGCTTTTGTTTGTTTGTTTTTCTTCTTTGTTCATTTGTTGCTTTCAGTTTTATAGCTCACATATGAATGAAATCATATTGTTCTTAACTTTTTCTCTCTGACTTAACTATAAAGAATTATTTAAAGAGATTGAAAAAGACACAATGGAATGGTGAGATCTTCCATGTTCATGAACTGGAAGAATCAGCACAATTAAAATGTCCGTATTACCCAAAGCAATATAGAAAGTGCAATTCCCATCAAAATTCCAATAACATTATTTAAAGGACTAAAATAAAATATAATCAGATTTTCATGGAACCACAAAAGACCCCGAAGAGTCAAAGCAATCTTAAGAAAGAAAAAAAAAAAACATAGTTGGAGGTATCGCACTCCATATACATTTTAAAATCTATTTTTCATTTACTCAAAAAAAATCATCTCACACCTGTCAAAATGGCTATCATCAATAAATCAACAAACAAGAAGTGCTAGGGAGGATGTGGCGAAAGGGGAACTCTTTTTCACTGTTGGTGAGAATGCAGATTGGTGCAGACGCTTGGGAAAGCAGTATGGAGATACCTCAAAAAATTAAAAATGAAACTGCCTTTTGACCCAGTGATTCCACTTCTGGGAATATCTACAAAGGAACCCAAAACAATAGTTTGAAAAACATAAGCACCCCTCTGTTCATTGCAGTGTTATTTACAATCACTGAGATATGGAAGCAACCCAAGTGTCCATTGGTAGGTAAGTGGATAAAACAACTATGGGACATTTATATTATGGAATACTATTCAGTCATAAAAAAGGAGAAAAATGTACCCCTTGTGACAGTATGGATGGAACTAAAGATCATTATGCTAAGTGAAAGAAGCCAGTCAGAGAAAGACAAATACCATATGATTTCACTTATATATGGAATCAAATGAACAAACTGAACTAACAAGCAAAACAGAGACAGACTCATAGGTAGAGAGCAGGATGATAGCTGGGGGGGATCAGTGAGAGAGTGGAGGGATTGAGGAAAAAGGACTCATGGACAGTGACAACAGTGTGGTGATTGCTGGGGGAAGATATAAGGAGACTAACTGGTAATGGAAAAAAATACAATGAAAAATAAATTGCATGTCAATAAAAAGCTGAGATTTTTATTGCAATGTTGTTGAGTCCATAATTTATTTGGAAGAAGTGGTCTTTTATTCCATGGAATAAATATGCTTGAATTCCTCTTTAAATGTTTTCTTGCTAGTTTATATAAATACATTTTTATATATTGATGTTAAATTATGCTAAATGGCAATTTTTAGTTATTTTAAAACAAATTTATTTAGTTTGTAGTTATTTGTAGATTGTATAGGATTTTCTGCACATATATGTATGGTGTCCATAAATATTGTTTTACTTCTTTATAACATCCCTGTGTTTTCCTCTTGCTTATTACAATAACTAGTATATATAAAATAATACTGAATAAAAGCAATGAAACCAGTCCTTCTTGCTTTGTTCCTGGTTTTAGTGGAAAGAATTGAATATTTACCATTAATTATGACATTTCTAGATTTTGTGTTACAAACCCTTCATAGAGAATGTTTCCTTCAATTTGTAGTTACTGAGAATATTTGCCATAAGAGGGTGTTCTATTTTATTAAATGCATTTTCTATGTCTATTAAAATCATCATTTGGTTTTTCTTTTGTATTTATTAACATGCTGAAATACATTGACTGATTTGAATGGTTCAATCAAACTTATGTTATGTGGGTAAACACATCGCTGCAGTACAGTATCTTTTTACATATACTATTGTTTAATACTTTTTATGTCTAAATTTATAAGAGATGATTGTCTACTTTTATGAGATACTTTTCATTTCTTATAAGCTCTTTCCTTAGTTTGGATATCACAGTAATGATAATCTCATAAAAATGAATAAAAAAGTATTCTCTTCTACTCTATTTTCTCGAATAGTACACACAAAATTGGTATTTGTTTTTTTCTTAACTGTTTGGCAGAATTCACCATTGAAGTCATCTGGGCCTGTTTTTTTGTTTGTTTGGGGGTTTTTTGGTGGGAAGATTTTTATGTATGTATTAATTAATTAATTTATTTATTTAAAAATATATTTTATTGATTATGCTATTACAGTTGTCCTATTTCCCCCCCTTTTTTCCCCTCCATCCCGCACCCCCCTATTCCTCTGCCCTTTACTTTTTGTCCATGGCTTATACACATAAGCTCTTTGGCTTCCACACTTCCTATACTATTCTTAACTTCCCCCTGCCTGTTTTCTACCTACTGCTTATGCCATTTATTCTTTGTACTTTTTCCTCTTCTCTCCCCTTCCCACTCCCCTGTTGATATCCCTCCATGCCTTATATAAATCCCTTTAACATTTCATATAATAAAGGCTGGGCAATGTTGAACTCCTTGAACTTGACCTTATCTGAGAAGCGCTTTATCTGCCCTTCTATTCTAAGTGAAAGTTCTGCTGGATAGAGTATTCTTGGATGTAGGTCCTTGCCTTTCATGCCTTGGTACACTTCTTTCAAGCCCTTTCTTGCCTGAAAGGTTACCTTTGAGAAATCAACTGACAGTCTTATGGGAATTCCTTTGTAGGTAAGGGTCTCCTTGTCTCTTGCTGCTTCTAAGATTCTCTCCTTATTTTTAATCTTGGGTAACGTAATTATGATGTGTCTTGGTGTGTTCCTCTTTGGGTCCAACTTCATTGGGACTCTCTGAGCTTCCTAGACGTCCTGGAAGTCTGTTTCCTTTGCCAGCTTGGGGAAGTTCTCTCTCATTATTTGTTCAAATAAGTGTTCAATCCCTTGGTCTTCCCTCTTCTCCTTCTGGCACCCCTATGACCTGGATGTTGGGACATTTACAGATGTCACAGAGGTTCCTAAACCTCTCCTCATTTTTTTGAATTCTTATTTCTTCCTTCTGGTCCACACCATTGATTTGAGTCCCAGTTTCCTTCTCTTCCCTCTTGGTTCCCTGCACATTTCCCCTCATTTTCTTTAGTGTACCCTTCATTTGTTCATCTAATTGCGATCAACTTTCTTCCAATTTTTGAGCATCCTGATTAACAGTGTTTTGAACTGTGCATCTGATAGGTTGGCTATCTCTTCATCACTTTGTTGTATTTTTTCTGGAGCTTTGATCTGTTCTTTCATTTGGGCCATTTTTTTCTTGGTGTGCCTGTTACTTTAATGGACAGAGCCTTAGGTGTTCACCATGGCGGGGTTACCTATGAAGTCGCTGTGTTTTGAGGCTGTCCTAGAGGGCATGGCCTGGGAGGGAACTATGGCGCTTGCTCAGCTCTTCCCAGCTCCCAGTCACTTTCTCCTCTCCTGTGTGGCTGAGAGTTGCTCCCACTGACACTTCAACCCCCAGAGGTGTTTTCTGCTCCACTCCCCAGCTCCTTCTCCCAGTTTATCTGCACGTACAAGTGAGGGACCGCCCAGTCCACCAGTCTCGGTCTCGGTGTTTCCTCTGGCTTCTCTGGATGCACCGGCTGCTTTTTGGCCTGGCGCCACCACAGTGAGTCTCTCCAGGCAAACTGCCAGCTTGCCGCATGCACTCTTCACCTGGCTCCGCCCACTCACCTGTCTGGATGAACGTGTCCTCTCTAACTCTTTGGCTGTTGAACTTACACTCGATTCAATTCTCTTTCCATTTTAGTTGTTTATTTTGCTTTTTAAATTGTTGTTTTTCTTCTTTTGGTTGCACAAGGAGGCACATTGTGTCCACCTACGCCTCCAACTTGGCTGGAAGTCCTGTATTAATTTTTTCAATTGATATAGGCATATTGTGTGTTCCATTCCAGACAACTCAATAAAGTAAATATTATGATAAAATGAGTCGTACAAATTTTTGGGTTTCCTAGTGCGTATAAAAGTTATGTTTATACTGTAGTCTCTTAAGAGTGCAATAGCATTATGTCTAAAGTATGTATACCTTTATTAAAAAATATTTGATTTCTAAAAAAAGGTTAACCATAATCTAAGCCTTTAGCATAACATAATCTTTTCGCTGGTGAGGGGTCTCACCTGAATGCTGATGGCTGCTGACCGGAGTGGTGGCTGCTGGAAGATGAGATGGCTCTGGCATTTTCTTCAAACAAAGCAACAGTGAAGTTTGCTGCATTGATTGACTCTTCCTTTCACAAAAGATTTCTCTGTGGCATGTGTTGCTGTTTGATAGCATTTTACCCACAGTAGAACTTCTTTCATAACTGGAGTCCTTTCAAATGCCCTGCTGCCTTTATCAATCACCTCAGTTTATGTAATGTTTTAAACTCTTTGTTGTCATTCAACAACCTTCACAGGACCTTCACTAGGAGTAGATTTCATCTGAAGAAATCACTTTCTTTGTGCATCCATAAGAAGCAAACCCTTATCTATTAAAGTTTTGTGAGATTACAGCAATTTCATTACAACTTCAGGTTCCGCTTCTAAGTTCTCTTGCCGTTTCTACCACATCTGCAGTTACTTCCTCCACTGAAGTCTTGAACCTTTCAAAGTCTCTAAGAGGATTGGAACCAACTTCTTCCACACTCGTGCTAATGTTCATTTTTTGACTTTTTCCCATGAGTCATGAATATTCTTAATGGCATCTGGAATGGTGAATCGTTTCCAGAATATTTTCAATTTTTTTTGATGCAGGGTTGCCACAAACCTTTAAACTGTAAAAAAATAAATAAATATATAAAACACTGTAATATCTGTGAAGTATAATAAAAAGAACCACATAAAACAAGTTATGCTTATATAGAGCTATTGAGTTTTTCTATTTCTTGTTGAGCAATTTTTGGCAATATGTGTCTTACAAAGACAAATCTGTTCATTCCAACTCAGTACTTAATTTATTGCTGTTTTTTATATTTTCTTATTGTTCTTTATTTTTATTTTTTAAAATTATTTTATTGTTGTTCAATTACAGTTGTCTGCATTTACCCTCCCCCCACCCCACCCCAGGCAAACCCACCTCCTTCCCTTGCTTCCCCCCTCCCCCTTGGTTTTGTCCATGTGTCCTTTATAGCAGTTCCTGAATACCCTCGTCCCCCTTCTCCCCTTCCCCTTCCCCTCTGGTTACTGCCAGAATGTTCTAAACGTCAATGTCTCTGGTTCTATTTTGTT
>PVJI01033257.1:0-11410 GCA_004026765.1 Micronycteris hirsuta
AATAAGGCAGGGCAGCTGATGGTGACTGGGAGAACTGTGTGAGTCCCAAGGTGCCTACTCTGAAGGGGACTGAGACATCATTGTCCTTGTACAATGTTTCTTGTATCTTACATCTTCTTCAATAAATGTCTCTTTTTCATATTACATGGCTGGATACCTTCTGGACAGACCAGACCTAGTGTATTGTAGGAAGGGTAATTTTTTTTAAAGATTTTGTTTCTTTTTTAGAGAGGATAAGGGAAGGATAAAGAGAGGGAGAGAAACACCGATATGTGAGAGAACATCAATTGGTTGCCTCTTGCACACACCCAACTGGGGTACCTGGCCGGTAACCCAGGCATGTGCCCTGACCGGGAATTGAGTTAGCAACCTTTTGGTTTGCAGGCTGGTGCTCAACCCCTTGAGCCACACCAGCCGGGGAGAATTAATTTTTTAAGAGTACTTTATTAACATCATTTCAAACACGATCCAGGATGCAGAGGCATTAAAAGAAAGGAAAAGAAAATACCTGTTTAGAACATGTATTCAATGAATTCAGCATTAGCGATAAGTAGCAATTATGTCTTACAGGAAGTGTAAGGCAGATTTTCATTTTTACTTTAAGTTAAGGAAGACCTCCATAGGACTAGTGGTAGGAAAGACAGCTATTGGTGTCGGAGACACTAAGAATGAAAAGGGAATAATTTTGTAAGAAAATTTTTGTTTTCATATTAATTTATTATGGTACAGGAGGTAACTTTATTTTTTAAACACTAAAGGCATTGTCATGTGATTATATGATCCAGATACATTCTTCTGGAAACCTTTTTTTGGCCATAGAACCAAAAATCCTAGGATTAAGATAAGTTCCAGATCGTGAAATGAAACGTTGAAGTAGGTGAAGTAGATGACAAGAAGAAAAAATGGTGGTAAAAGGGAGCATGCTGCCCGGAGGGTGGAGGGGCGAGAACTGAGTGACGGAAGATGAGACTTCTGTTCCCTGCTGCAAAGAGCAGCACTTAGTATAAGCGCTTGTTGAATAACTTAATTTATAGTTACTCCTGAGTGGCCTCGGAAGCAGAAAATTCTCCAGCATGAAGTACGTTTTAGCAGTACTTGTGTAATGACAGATACGGAAATGTCATTAGAAATTGCAAAGTATTTTCATAGAATTTCAGAGGAAAATTGTATTCTTTTAAAAATATATAATTCATGCACAATTATTGCATTAATCTCATTTTTAGCACCATTAATATCTTATTCTCTGAGTTGTTTTTGAAGTATCTAGGTTTGTAAAGAAGTTATATCATTTAGTAAAATCCTCACAGGAGAAGCAGATTACCAGTAATTCCACCATTCTTAAACATTTGTTTTAATTTGTTCATTTTTCCGCAGTCTTTTTTCAATGACTTAGGGAATCCACTTTTACTTGATTATATTCTTAGAGCATATTCAATTTGATATTTTTTTCTACATAACATGTTTAAAGTGTTACCAGTTTTTATCAGATTTTTCAGTAGTTTTAAGGGCTGTGTATTTTACTATTAGACCAAAAAAACTCTTATATTAACAATGGTTGGACTTTTTCAGACAGACCGTGTATATTTGACCAGCATTCTCTGGGATACGTACTAAGGCCAGGGGCGTGCTAAAGTAAAAATACATTCTATGTTCTGAAGGAGCTCCTGATACAAAGGGCAAGTAGATAAACAATGACAACTAATTTTGGTAAATACTGAAAACGGGTGTGCAAATTCTACTTAGGAATTAGGAAGGGCACCCAGCTCATTCAGGGGAGATGGTGGCTGGCTCCTCTTCATGCTTTCCCAGCTCATCTCTCTTTACCACAGGGGCCTTTCCTGCCCACTCTGTCCTGGTGTAATGCTCCTCATTCCCCCTTCACATCAGCCTGTGACTCTTACCTTGTTTTATTTTCTTCATAACATTTATTATGATATGTGTACTATTTGTCTAGACTAGACATGAGAACACTGTTTTATTCTTAGGGATACAGGTGCTCAAAAAATTTTGAGTGAATGAATGGGTAGTGTCAGTAGAACTCAGTTGAGCAAATTGGTTGGTTATACTAAAGGCTGTTTGGGTAGCAGTGCCTCCTTTAAGTGAAGAATGCTTCTCATAGAAACAACTTCAGCCAGAACTATTGCCAAGGTCAACTTGAGGAGGTTAATCAACGAAGGAAGCATATATACTTCCCGTAAGTGTCTAGCCTCTTGCAAATTCCAGTCAAAATTATAATATGTCCAACCTAACAACTTCCTAACCTTGATGTCTTCAAAAATGAAGGTCTTGGGTAACATCCAACATCATTAAAAGGACTTCGATTTAAATTCTTCTTAAAGGGATGGAATAAAATTATATTATTTGTAGACTTTATTAGAACATCAAAAAGTTTAACCTTTCACGTAAAAAAAGAAAATAAATTCCCTATTTCGGTAATTCGCATATTATCCTCGAAATAACCTAGATTCCTAGAACATTGAATGTAATTCCATGTGCCAACAAAGACTTTGAATTATATAATTGCACTATCTAGTATTAAAATATTTAACTTTATTTTCTTTATGACCAATTTCTTGTAAAATATTTACTTCATGAATATTTACTCTACAGAGTTTGGGGCATTATTATGAAAAAAATAAAAGCTCTGGAAGTTTATAGGTGACTCCTGCCTCGCAAACTTAGATAATTTTTTAAAAAACAGCACATAAAATAAGAAAAATAGAAGTGTGTATTATATATATATTTTATATATATGCATTCATTGATGGATTGGGGAAATTTATTATTATGAAAAAGAATGTTATCTTGATAATACCTTTCAGACTATTTCTTATCCATATTTTTGTTTTATATTTTTTTCTCCTGAGTTTAGTAATGAAATTAAACCAGTTTACAAAGCCACTGAACACTTAGTTGCCATTTGAGAATAAACTTACCTAATTGCTATAGTGTTATTTAATACCATGTTAACAGTTTAACTGCCCAAAAACTGGTGATCTGCCTACCATACCTACCCAGTATCTCCATGGAAATTTTATTCAGTAATGTTAAATCATTATGTCCTTATTCGTGGTTCTTAAATTAATAATAGCTGGGGTTTTTTAAGTTGGCTATATGTAAAAAGACTTATCAGACTGTTCTTGAACTAGTATGTAATAAAATACCTGGCCCAGTCTGCCCACTGTGTAAAAGTTTTAATTATTGGGCACTTCACCCTTCATAGTATTTTATATTCAGTTGTATGCTGTATTTCAAAGTACAGAAGAGAGAAGATACATTCTGTTTATCCATTATGTGTGGGGAAAAGTGGGAGAAAATTAAATATTCTTTCCTGACCAGAGTTGTCCTGACCTCAGTATACTTAGGCATTGAAACAGTGAAAGTATGGCACAGTGCTATTCATGACAAAAGTTTAAGTTCTGGTTACTGTCACTGTGAAAATAAGACTGCCTGAATTGATCTAGTGGTGAAAAATCTAAATGATCGTAAGCTAGACAGTGATTAGGGTAACATACATGCCTACTAATTTATTTGTTTACCTATGAGGCACTACTTTGGATACAGCAATGAATGAAACAGACAAAACCCTTTGCCCTCATGGACTTACATTTTCACGAGATAAACAATATGCGAAATAAACAAATTACTTTTAGCAATAAATGCTGTGAAAAAATACTAAAGGATAACAGGATTACATGAAGGTACAGTTTTTAATAAGAAAATACAAATGTATACAATACATTATTTTATATATTTTTAAATAGGTAAAATGTTTAAACATAAAAAACAATTGAATTACTTGACCTAGTATTTATTATATTTACTTATAAATTACCCACCTGTACTCATGCTACTCTAAGTAAATTTTAGTGAATTTTATTTATTGTTTGTTTTAGATAAGAATAAATATAATTTAGAAGTTTTAATCACCCCAAGTATTACAAGAAGGCACCTTTCACGGGGCGATGATGATTATTGTGCGGTGGCAGTAACGTGAGGTATTCTTACTGAGCGTGCGTATGCTGTGTGCAGGTCGACCCAGTGCTTTGTACAGACTAATTAATTCAGTAATTGCCTGAGGGTACGTACTGCTCTGTCTCCATTTTGCAGATTCAGAAGCTAGGCACAAAGAAGTTAAGTACCTTGTCCAAGATCACACAGAAAGTAAAACCAAAGTACCTTGTCCAAGATCACACAGAAAGTAAAACCAAAGCAGAAAGTTGAGTTGAAAAATGCGGACATGTTAGTTCCAGCACTTCTTTTACATATCATTCCATTCTGCTGGTACTAGATGTGAAGAGGAAGACGGTAGACATACAGGCCGTAGAGTAAGCATTAAGGAACTACCTAAAAGTCATAAATTTAGAGACTTAAGATAATCATGTACAAAACATTTTCCATCATTTGTATACTGTACCATAAATAAATTCCCCACCAACAAATGAAAACACATAAGGCAGAACAAGAGCTAATTTCCTTATGAAGCAAAGACTGCTTACAAACCAATTAGAAAAGGATTACTAATCTTTTTCCTAAAACATGAACAAAAAACATGAATAGGCAAGTTGAAGATAAAGAAATATAGACCATAAAAACACTTTTACTTTTTTCTCTTTTGCATATTTAGATATGCAATTTTAAAAAGTGGGTCTAAAAAATTATTAAATTTAATGATGATTAACAGGGAGATAGAGTTGGGGCCTAATTAGAAGTGGCAAGAGGGCAGCTGAGTGATGTGCGTGGGACTGTGGTTTGAGAGCCAACCAGCAAAGGTTCCGGGAGAGAATTAAGCCCTACAGAAATCACTTGAGTGACTATTTTCTCAGCTTTCTCAAGGGCGATTTGTAGCTAGTACATTCTTGCTGCATCAATGGTAAGTTAATTCATTATGTACAATGAATGCCTTAGGGCATCAGCATTCCTTTTTGGAAGGCCTGCTAATAAGATTGGAAATCAAGGAAGTCCATTCAGTAGACTTAGCAGCAGAAACCCAGGAAGAATCTTTTGACAACTTTATAAAGAGGATAAGAGAAACTAGTTTAGGGGCCAAGAGGAGGTTTGAGAATGAAATGTGGTCAACATTCTTTCCTATTACAGGTTAATTTTCAGGACTTCACCTGGGTCTCACCTAATGCAGTCACAAACTCCATGTGCAAACATTAAAGTAAATGAGCATAACAGTGTTATAATTTACGTTTTGAGTATTTCACTAAATAAAACATTTATGATACAGCAGGAAAATGATTAGTCTTCACCATGCTGTTTATAATCCTATGTATTTTATTTTCAGGGAACCTTTTATTATTTTATCAGGAGGTTTGTCGTACGATACTGTAGGAAGAAGACCTTGCTTAACAGTTATGCATGGGAAAAGTACTGCTGTGCTAGAGATGGACTATTCAATTGTTGATTTCCTAACATTATGTGAAACACCATACCCAAATGGTAAGCTTTGCATCTTTAAAGCTCATTTTCTACAGATATCTATATTCAGAACAAAGACCTATGTGTTATCTTAGTAGCTTCCTTAATGTATTGTGCTCATTCTTCTGGGAAGAGATGCTGCCTTCATAACTTTGCAAATTTTATTTCAGAAGTTAATTTTGTTGTATTACCTGTTAGTAGTACGTGCCTTTGTTGGATAAACAAAACTACCCACATTAGGGAAAATGAGGAGAGGCTTAGGAACCTCTGGGACAACTTTAAACATTCCAACATCTGAATCATAGGGGTGCCAGAAGGAGAAGAGAAAGAGCAAGAAGTTGAAAACATATTTTAAAAAATAATGAAGAAGAACTTCCTTAATCTGGCACAGGAAATAGACTTCCAGGGAGTCCAGGAAGCTCAGAGAGTCCCAAAGAAGTTGGACCCAAGGAAGCACACACCAAAACACATCATAATTACATTATCCAAGATTAAAGATAAGGAGAGAATCTTAATAGTAGCTAGAGAAAAGGAGAGATTTACCTACAAAGGAATTCTCATAAGACTGTCAGCTGATTTCTCAAAAGAGACCTTACAGGCAAGAAGGGGCTGGGAAGAAGTATTCAAAGTCATGAAAGGCAAGGACCTACATCCAAGATTACTCTGTCCAGCAAAGCTATCATTTAGAATGGAAGGGCAGATCAAGTGCTTCTCAGATAAGGTCAAGTTAAAGGGAGTTCATCATGACTAAACTCTTATTATATGAAATGTTAAAGGGACTTATCTAAGAAAAAGATGATCAAAATACGAACGATAAAATGACAACAAACTCACAACTATCAACAACCAAACCTAAAAAAACAAAAACAAACTAAGCAACGAACTAGAACAGGAACAGAATCACAGAAATGGAGATCACATGGAGGGTTATCAGTGGAGAAGGGGAGAGGGGAGAATGGGGGAAAAGGTACAGGGAATAAGAAACATAAATGGTAGGTACAGAATAGACAGGAGGAGGTTAAGAGCAGTATAGGAAATGCAGAAGCCAAAGAACTTACATGTACAACCCATGGACATGAAATAAAGGGGGGGAATGCAGGTGGGGGGCAGTGTGCAGGGCGGAGGGTAATAAAGGTGGGGAATGGGGCAACTGTAATAGCATAATCAATAAAATATTTTTTAAAAAATTTAAAAAACATTTTAATATCTGTAAAATGCTACTACACTAGTCAAGGTTCTCCAGAAAGCGTAACCATTTGAAACAGATATAAATACAGACAGAGAATTTGGAGTATTGGTTCATGTAAGTGTGGAAACTGGTAAGTCTAACATTTATAGAGCTGACCTGCAGACTGAAAATTTAGGAAAGAGTTAATGCTGCAATCTTGAGTCTGACGGCAGAATTGTTTTGTTTTTTACCTGGAAAGTTTGTTTTTTTCTTCAGGCCTTCAACCAACTAGATGAAGCCCACCCACATTATTGAGGATAATTGTCTTACTGAGTTAAATGTTAATCACATCTAAAAAAAATAGTTTCACAGCAACATCTAGAGTAATGTTTGACCAAACCAATGAGCACCACAGGGAAGACAAGTTGGCACATAAAAGTAACCATCAAGCTTGCATAAATTTTTAGGGGAATTTAAATCTGGATCTTTTTTACTTCATTTGAAGCTAGTTGAGATGTAAAGATGTAATACATTTAATAGTTAACAGGCACATAATAAAATATCCGAGATAAAGACTATGTAATATTGTAATAGTACTCCACTGGGTTCCTAACATATCCAGTAATGAGAATAATATGTTAATACATATTTGGATTTAAATTTTGAGTTTGTTGGCCATGTGCTGCCTTTTAATTTGCAATACCATAGAAATTACAGGCTTCTTGTTTTACTCACTATTACAAAACTGAAATAATTTTGCATAGGTTATTATATAGATTTTTCTCATTTAGAAAATACTACCTTAAATTACATTAAATACAGGATGAAGATTCTAAATATGTGAGAAAATGGAACAGTAAAAACCAACAAAAATATTTATAATTTGCTGTCGTCTTTCATATTTATTTAATATTTTTCTTCTTGCATATTTAAAATTATTTGTGTATTGTTTTCCTATTCCAGATTTTCAAGAACCATATGCTGTGGTTGTTCTTCTAGAAAAGGATTTAGTACTTATAGACCTTGCACAGAATGGGTAAGAAATAAAATTTGACAAGCAATTATTTTAGTATGTGATGAAAAAAAGATTTTTCTAGCATTCATTTTTTTTTAAAACACTACATTTATATCTATAACCTTGGCCTCTTTTTAGAACTCCAGATGCACACTTCTACCTACAAAATTTCTGTAGTAGCTGATCATATAGAGTTTCCATTTTTTAAGTTGAAATTTGCTGGATTCCTGAAATTTCATGATTCAGTCTAATGCTTGGACACCCTGGGGGACATAGAATCACCATGTCCAGCATTGATTCATCTCACAGTTTACCTCCAGATAAGCTCTCGTCGCTTCTGCGCCACGTTCACTGCCAGTTGCAGTGTGTCACGGATGCCGTGGCCAGACTGATTTTACACGCAGCACCGATCCTGTCACTCTCCTCTTCCAACCACTGTGGTTCCCTGTTGTTTGATTTAAAAGTGCCTCAGCCTGCTTGCTACCATACACAGCTGGAATGCAGGGTACCCTTCCAACCTGGCTTTTCACTGTCTTCTTGCAGCTGCCACATTCCCTAGAAGACTGAGCCGGGTGTTAAACAAATGTCACTCTTCCATGCCTTTCTTATGTAGTTTCCAGCAGCTGAAACACTCCGCTTGCTACAAAAATCCATATAACTTTCAAATTTAGCCTTCTTTTTCTCTTTATTTTTTTCTATTTTCTCTTAACCAGACATATCATATTTAATTGGTAATTCCCACTATAGGTCCTTAGCAACTTTTTGTGGTATTTGCAACATTCTGCTTTTTCTAATGTAGATGATGCTTTGTTTAATATAAGTTGTTTGAATAGAAGAACATTGTGCTATCTATTTGTATCTCTTGAGAGATAATCATTAAGTATGTTTTTCCATCGAGTTTACCCATTCAATGTTTCAGTATTTCTCAACTGGAGGCAATTTTGTCCTCCAGGAGCTATTTGGCAGTCTTCATAGACACTTTATTGAGGGGAGGGGGTACTACTGCCATCCAGTGGTAGAGAACAGAAATGCTGCTAAACATCCTCAGTACCCAGGATTATCTGGTCCAAAAGGTGTGTAGTACTGAGACTGGGAAACCCTGAAGTATAAGTGAAGTGTATTATTTCTCTCATTTTAAGGCATTCCTAAATTCACATCAACTTAGATACTTGCTGGCTATAATAATCAACCGTTTTTTTTGGGGGGGTAGTAACAATATCATTGTGGAATAAAGGAATTTAAAACATTATTTTCTAAATAACAGTCCTAGAATAACTTATTCTTAATATGATCTTATTTTTTTACTTAGGTACATTTTTAAATAGTGGTACTTTCACATGTGTTCTGTACTGGGATATATTTGTTAAAGAAAATGTTGTACAAGTAACCTGTGAGTGGGCATGTGTATTGATGTAATAATGGCAGAGTTACTGAGCTAAGGATTATAGTGTGTTTATAAAGAGATAAAAATTGCCTGCCATTTTTAATGCATCTGTTGCTTTGTTTGAGTTTTGTCTTCTGTTCTTTTATGTGTGGCTGAGAAGGGAGTGAGGACAGTTGAGTTCATTTTGAAGTCTAGAAACAACTTTTCTGATATTTTTTCCTCTTTTTAATTATTGCCAGTAGTAGACTGATAAGTACATCTAATTTTTTCAGATTAGCTAAATCTGAACTTACTAGACTTTTTTTTAGCTGGTTTCTGGTTTTCTAGGTATTTTTAAGTAATCATTCTTATTACCAAGGGCTTTAAAACCAGGAAAGAAATATCATTGTATTTTAGTTAGGATTTTACTTTAATTTTATGATTTTTGAAAGCGTTTTTTGCTTTAATATAATTTTATAAATAGAGAACATTTAAGGTAGAATTTTATTTATGTTATCACTAAAACAAGAGAGCATTCATAGGTCAAATATTGCAATACACATTACACTGATGAAGGGAAAAAAGGAGAATTGAAAATTTGTATT
This sequence comes from Micronycteris hirsuta, assembly GCA_004026765.1. Taxonomy (NCBI): domain Eukaryota; kingdom Metazoa; phylum Chordata; class Mammalia; order Chiroptera; family Phyllostomidae; genus Micronycteris; species Micronycteris hirsuta. The sequence continues at coordinate 9,576 of PVJI01033257.1, forward strand.
ATCTCTACTGATACAACAATGAGGTGTCTGTTATTTGAGAATCTTATGGCTTAATGGTTAAAATCACAGTTTAAATTCCGCTTCTTCCTGCTAGTTGGCATGCCTTTGGTACATTACTCTAAGTCTTCATTCTTCAGTCAAATGCCTACATCGTAAGTTTGGTGCAAGAATAGATGAGTTAACTATATATAAATCACTTATTCCAGTGTGTGGTATATGAACAGTATGTAGTACCAACTGCAGCTTTTCTGTTTACTATTCTAATTGAGCAACTGTCATTATAAAAGATGTCATTTTTTACATGTATGCAAATGTTAATTACCAATTACATGTTAATTTATTGAATCTGCTAGCTGTATGTAACTTCAAAAATTCTGTAGAAAGAACATACTAAGTTAAAATATAAATTTAGATAATATGTGCACCTTCAAAGGATATTGACTTTTAATTAAACTAAAACTTTTTACATTCTAAAGCTATAAATTATTTTAAGTTTTCATTGCATTAATTATAGGTAATAATTTGTTAATGAATATTTTTCTTTTCTTGTTGTTAAAGATATCCTATATTTGAAAATCCTTACCCTTTGAGTATACACGAATCCCCTGTTACATGTTGCGAGTATTTTGCTGATTGTCCTGTGGACCTTATTCCTGCACTTTATTCTGTTGGAGCTAGACAGAAACGGCAAGGTTACAGCAAAAAGGTATTGAACATGAGTTTGATTATTTAATGTTACATTAACATATCAGGATTTTATATCTGTCACCTTGAAGTGTCTGATAACACTGAATCCTTTCCTAGAGAAAATACATGGAAAAATCCTTTTTGGAAGCAAAATATGTTGTTTGCTCTTGCCATAGATATATGTAAAGATGCATGGTATGCTTGGAAGTCGCTTTATACAAGAATCTTTTCTTTCAGGAGTGGCCCATCAATGGAGGTAATTGGGGTTTGGGTGCTCAGAGTTACCCAGAAATAATTATTACAGGGTAAGTAAAAGTCTGTTTCACCAAGTAAATCAGTAGTAGCTAAATAGAATTGAGACTACATGAGCATTAATTAATTGGGCAGATATTGCTTTCCTTTATGCTGAAACATGATAAGAAATAAATTATAATCTATAAACTGATAATTTACCCTAGATTTTATCTTTTTCCTCATTTTGGTGACTGTATTTTTAAATAACAATATACTTCAAAGAAACTAAAAATGTAAACATTTTTTAATATTCTTAATTCATTTGCTTTTCATAGGCATGCCGATGGGTCCATTAAGTTCTGGGATGCTTCTGCAAGTAAGTATTTTGAGTATTATTATGAATTAATGTTATATGTTATAGAATAATTGCTTTTATACAACCTCTATTATAATAATTGTATCACCAACATTTAATTTGAAATTTGGAGGGGTAAATTTAATATCTATTAATCAAGTATGTGAATTTAGGATTTTTAATAGATTAAAGATATTCTTCAGGCTATTAATTAGTACTTCTCAACAGAAATACACAAGTGTTTTCTTCAGAATTTCTTCAAACCTTCTTTTCCTAATTCAGAAATGGGAGAAGCAGGCATATGTTTCAAGTCAACAAAAATTTGTGTAATTTTAATGCCTGATTCTAAAAGTATACCACAAAATTTGTATTGTCTTTTTGAACTATTTATGGTGATTATATAATGGCAAAAAGGAAAAATTGCTTTGAATGGCTAATGTTTGCAAGCATTCAGTTAACTCAGGATGTAATATGTTTCATCCTCTAGAAGTGTTAGATAACATTGTTATCTTTTGTAGAGAAAATATTAGAAGATCGTTTTAGGAAGAAAATGTTGTTT
>PVJI01033258.1:0-11425 GCA_004026765.1 Micronycteris hirsuta
GAAGACTTGGACACCCCTGCTAGCGGAACCCAGATACTTGGTGGATTTCTCAAAACAGAAGTTGAATCAGGCAGTGGGAACTATCGTTAGTAAGTCAACCCCACAGCCCTGATTATTTTTATGCCAAGCTAATTTAAAATGCTCTATTTCTATAGGAATCAGTAAGACTTCCGCCCATCTGCTGCTCCAGCTTCTTATTTTTTCTCTCTTCTCACAGCCTGTTTTTCTTTTACAGCTCTGACTAAACTCTGAGAAACCACATTTACCTCCCAGCTGCCTCGGGCAGCCATTGCTCATCTGCTGCAGCACAAGCTTATTTCTCTGAGGAGCAGGACATTCATCATGATTATTATTATTTTTAAACACAAGCTTCAGTATACTGTCTCCCTTCTCTGACTTTCCATTCATTTGCATATTGCTACTTCCTAATGAGAATTTCAGGTTGCATCCCCCATAAAAACCACAGGGGTCACCTGCAGAGGGAGGAGGAGGGGAGGAAGGGACCAGGAACAGGGAAAGAGAACTATGGGAAAGGCCGGCTAGCCAAGGGCAGGAGGACACCGCACCGCCCAGCCCTCCGTCCAGGTGGCTCTCACTGTGGAAGGGGCCACTCGGAGATGGGCAGCATTGTTTCTCTGTAGGTCATCGGCCTGATTCTTCGGATCACATCTGCCTTCTCCACTAGACTAAGTGCTCCAGGGAGCCAGGTCCTCATCTTCACTCACTGTGTACTGACCTAAAGAATAGGCAACTCCTCCTCCTCCTACCCATGGGAGTGCAAGCTTGCTGACTACTTTGAAATAAATTTAAAAAGCATTATTGAAGTCTATTTTGTGCAAGCCACTGTGTGGCAACTTTGAGATTATATATTGTTCCAATGAGCTTGGTCTGAAGGCAAGTCCTGGGTTCAGAGCGTGGAAATATGTACCCACGGACCTCCAGCCCAGGCAAGTTTCCAGACTAGGGACTGGCCTAGCATTTCTGGGGCCTAATGAGAGCAGAAAAAAGGCTCACTTACATTCTCATTTTTTTGATGAGTTTTATTAAATCTTCATGTGGTAAGAATACGAAGTTTCAGAGATCTTATTTGACCTATTCAAGTTATTGATTTTTTAAAAGTATATATTATTGATTGTGCTATTACAGTTATCCTAAATTTTCCCCTTTGCCCCCTTCCACCCGGTACCCCCATTCCCTCTAGCAATCCTCCCCTTTTAGTTTATGTCCATGGTTCATGCATATAAGTTCTTTGGCTTTTCTATTTCCTATACTATTCTTAACATCCCCTTGTCTATTTTGTGCCTACCAATTATGCTTCTTAATCACCTCACCTTTTCACCCATTCTCCCCCATCCCCCTCCTCACCGATAACCCTGCATGTGATCTCCACTTCTATGCTTCTGTTCCTGTTCTACTTGTTTGCTTAGTTTGTTTTGTTATTTAGATTCAGTTGTTGACAGTTGTGAGTTTGTCATCATTCATTTTAACGTTTATAGTTTTGATCTTCTTTTTCTTAAATAAGTCTCTTTAACATTTCATATAATAAGGGCTTGGTGATGACGAACTCCTTTAGTTTTACCTTGTCTGGGAAGCTCTGTATCTGCCCTTCCATTCTAAATGATAGCTTTGCTGGATAGAGTCATCTAGCTTTAAGGTCCTTGCTTTTCATCACTTTCAATACTTATTTCGAGCCCCTTCTTGCCTGCAAAGTTTCTTTTGAGAAATCAGCTGATAGTCTTACGGGAACTCCTTGGTAGGTAACTGTCTCCTCTTCTCTTGTTGCTTTTAAGATTCTCTCTGTATCTTTAACCTTTGGCATTTTAATTATGATGTGTCTTGGTGTGGTCCTCTTTGGGTCCCTCTTGTTTGAGACTCTCTGTGCTTCCTGGACTTATATGTCTATTTCCTTTGCCAAATTAAGGAAGTTTTCTTTCATTATTTTTTCAAATAAGTTTTCAATTTCTTTCTCTTCCTCTTCTCCTTCTGGCGCTCCTCTGATTCAGATGTTTGCATATTTGGAGATGTTGCAGAGTCTTCTTATTCTTGCCTCATTTTTTTTTTGAATTCTTGTTTCTCCATTCTGTACTTGTTGACTGTTTATTTCTTCTTTATGTTCCAATTTGTTGATTTGAATCCTGGCTTTCTTCCCTTCACTGTTGGTTCCCTGTGGATTTTTCTTTATTTCACTTAGTGTAGCCTTCATTTTTTCCCTTATGTGTTTGCTGTACTCAGTGAGATCTCTAAGCATCCTTATCACCAGTGTTTTGAACTTTGCATCTGATAGGTTGGCTATATCCATTTCATTTAGTTATTTTTCTGGAGCTTTGATCTATTCTTTCATTTGGGCCGTGTTTCTTTGTCTCCTTAATTTGGCAGCCTCCCTGTGTTTATTTCTGTGTATTAGGTAGAGCTGCTTTGTCTGCCTGTCTTGGAGCACCTGTTATGTTGTAAGGGGTGAAGCCTTAGGTATTCACCAGGGTGGATACCTCAGGCATTCGCTGCTCTGTGTTACTGCATGTGGGTCGGGGGTGGGAGAGAGACAACGCTGCTTGCTTGGCTGTCACCCCATTTCCAGTCGCTTCCCCCACTTCCCTATGCTACTGGCGCCCTTCTAGTTGCTGCTCTGGTGCTGGGTTCCAGAGCGGGTGGGTTTGAGTGCATTCTAGGGCTATGTGGGTCCTTTAAATGGACTCTTCTGAGAGACCGGCAGTTTCTTCTGCCACCCCAAACCCCACTGGTCTTAACTTCCGAAAGTTAATGAGGCTTTATTTTTCTGGTGCTAGAACCCTGGGCTGTGCAGTCTGGCCTGGGGCTGGAATGGCTTGTTCCCCAGGCGTCCCTCCTCATTTTTATCCACCACAAGTGAGTGTGGGGCTGCCTGTTCTGCCAGGTGCTGCAACCACTGCCTCACTGCAGCCACGACGCTGCATCCTCTCCACCCTGGCACCCCACCCCCACCCGTCCTACCCGTCTGGATGAATGTGTCTTCTTTAAATCTTCGGTTGTCGGACTTCCACACAGTTCAGTTTTCTGGCAGTTCTGGTTGTATTTTGTTTTGAGGTTAATTGCAATACTTCTTATGGTTGTGCGAGGAGGTGAAGCATGTCTACCTATGCCTCCATCTTGGCTGGAAGTCAAGTTATTGATTTATGGACTAGTTTTCTTTCTATTTAATCTATTTCTATTGTCTTGATTAGTAATTTAATCTTCATTAAAGAATTTGTTACACCTGGTTTGTAAATTCTATGTGTGCCAAGCTCACTAGAGATCTACTAAGTTTTATTGTTTCCAGTTTAAAAAAATTTAAGGTGACTATCCCTTTCAAGATTTTCTATTTTTTAATATTTTTTGTTTTTTGAGCTCCATTTTTGTATTTCTATAGTTGTCATAATCTCAATTGCATTCATACTCAGTGACTCAAATGACTGAAAAATATATGTAATTGTATTTAAAGTATATAAAATTTGAATATATTATCATCAAAAATGCAAAATGAAATTATTTATCAAGTCACTTATTTTCCTCCTAAAAGACACAAAATCATTTATGAAATTTTAGAAGTAGGATATAATTTATGAATATCATAAATATGTCAAAAGTATTTAAATAAAACTGAAATTTTTATTAATATTTTTTAAAAAGTGATTAAATCTTATTAAATATAGTTGTAAAAATAAAGGCATTTACAATTCTAGCATTCGATGTCCAGCTCGTTGCCAAGGCTCACACATTGTCTCATACATGTTAAGTTTCCACCTACACATGTGCACATCTGAGAGTCCCACAGCACAGAGCATTCTCCAGCCTCTGCTGTGAACACCAGACTGGCGAGCATGTGCCTGGAGCCAGCAAAGGAAGCGTGAGGAGAAGCAGAGGAATGGGCACTGGGAAAATGAGATTTCCCTGTGCAAGAATCTGCCAAGTTTATATAAAAGGATTTAACGACTTAATTAATTTGTCTTTTTCTTATCTAGAACCTTCCAGAACTCAAATCCTGCCTGTAATCTGAAGTGCCCTTGTCTGGTGTCACCATGCAGCTCCTACAAATCTGCACAGTGTTTGAGCCATGGGGAAGGACAGGGAAGTGTATCCCTGCACTCTGAGTGCTGTTTAGAGCCAGGGGGTCACTCAGCCAGCAGAAGCGCTGGGTCCTGCATGGCAGAGGTGCTTGTGATCTTAAAGGCGGTGATGTTTCTGTGTGTTTATGACAAGCAGCACAGGTCCTCTGGTGGGCGCCCCTTAGACTCTAGCCCTAGTCCAAGCAGTACTGCATTGGCCTGCCTCACAGAAATATGGTGAGTCATGGTCCTTGCTCTCAAGAGCTAGCCTGAGTGGCCATCATCTACCCTACTTACAGGACTGTAAACCCGAGGCCCTTTGCGTGTGTGTGGGCCAGTAGGCAAGTTCTACACAGGCCTTGCACAACCAGCCTCAGCATCACGGTATTAGAGGCCCACCTGTAACAGGGTGCAGGCAGGGCTCGCCCCCAAAGAGGGATTTGTAATGGCATCCAGAACTCAGGGTGTCCAGGAAGTATTACAAATATAGGATGTCCTCGCCCCCACAAGTCTGAACTGGGGGATGGGACACATGGAGCAGGGCCATTGAGAGTTGTTCTGCATAGCAACAGTTTTGCAACTAACCTCTAGAACAATCATTTAACATATCTATAACCTTTATCTGGTTTCATGGATATGTTAAATAGCTGTGGCCCTGCTTTGAGCCAGGGAAATGGGAGTGACTTCCACCCAGGAAGTAACTAGGAGGGAGCTCCCCCTGGTTACAGAGCCTGCGTGAGAGCTTGGAGATGATTCGCTCCACATCCAGGGCCACACCTGCCTGGACTTACTATGGCAGCCCAGAAAAGCTGGAAAAATATGGGAATGCTGGCAGGTGTAGCTGATTGTGGGAGGAGTAAAAAATGGAGTTGCAGAGGAAGATTGGCACTGAGATTTAAGCCCAGGCACAGCAGCCATGCAAGGTAGAACCATGTGGCTTTGGGGCTCCCTTTGCCACAAAGCTTAAGAAGCTGGAAAGCAAGATGTAGCAGCAATGCAGAGCTCTCTCTCAGCAGTTTGGAGGAATGCAGGAGAGACACTTCAAGAAGGAAAGGAATGAAAGGACTCTTGGCTGGTGGGCCAGGAGAAGATGCCACGTGGTTTTAAACTAAGAACTGGAGATCACAGTGACACAGTTGATGGTGCTGGGACCTGAGGGAGGCCTGCCAGCCAAGCACGGATTACTGGGAGCAATCAGGCACTACCTGAACCACAGACTTCTATTTATTTTCCTGAGGTATGGTACCCTGGACTGGGCAAAGGGGGGAAGGAAGGACTGTGTGTGTTTGTGGGTGTTTTGAGGGACTTTGGGATTTTAACAAAGACATTAAGTCATTACTCTAAGTCATTACTTCATAGTGTATAACTTGAATAAATAGTTCCTTTCCTTTTCACCAATCTCTGGCATTGACAGCTATAATTCCCTGGTGGTGGGCAAGGCGGACCCAATACAGGGGGATGCTGGGAAAAGGGGGGTCCATTTGGTAATAGTATATCATCCTCCCCACCACAGGTCTGTTCTGTAACACATAGAAGGCCTCTCAGAACCCCCACTGCCTGGTTTCTCATCTGTCCCCTGACCTGGGGAAGACCAAGCAGCATCCTGCCTTGGCAGCGGCAGTCCTGTGAGTCTGAGGTGGGCTTCTGAGCGAGGCAGAGATTATGGATGATCTCCATTATGGGTTAGCACTTTGGACCTCAGAAAAGGTGGTGGTTAAAGAAAGTTACACTTTCTTTGACTTGCGTATCTGGTGGCCAGGCTGGCTCATATCATCAAGACCATCTTTAAGTGGGTGTGCTTAGCTGCTTATCACCTTCCTTGTCCCATCTCTCCAGACACTACTTAGTGTGGAGAGAAGTGGGGCGATATCTGTGTACCCGGGATCCCCTCCTGACTATGGAGTATCTCCAGGGAGGCCCCGGGCCTGGTCATGTTTGTGCTCACAGCCCCCCAGGCAGAAAGCACCTCTCTGGCCCTGATAACAAACCGCCACTCCTCAGTTCCTGCACTTGCCTCTGCTGAGCTTAGCTGGGCCCCACCAATTGAGGAAACCAAGCTCTCAGTGTCCTGACTTTGTTCTGTGGCGGTGGCCTGCCCTGTTCCGGAGTCCACACACATGGCCTTGGCCTACTCTCCAGGGCGCTCCAGTCCTCTGTCTGCACAACCACTCAAAGGAACCTTTCTCTGCGGGCCCATGAGAGCACCCAGAGAACTCTCTTTCTTTTCCTCCTCCTTTCCCCAGATTTGCTCCCCAAATTTCTTATTCAAAACTGCTCTTCTATAAACCACATTTTGAATGAAAAAAAAAGGAAATTCAAAATTCATATATATATATTTGGGCCACTTCTTCTGGTTAGCCACAGCTTCTTAGAGTTTTAGGGTAACAAACCAGAGGCAAATGGTGTCACTCAAGGAATCTTAGAAAAAAAAAATTAACATAGTGTCTGCCCTATATACCCCACATACTCACTGTCTGAGCCAGTTCAAGCTGCTATAACACAATGCCGTGGACTGAGTGGCTCAAACAACAATTCATTTCTCACAGTTCTAGAGGCTGGAACTCCAAGGTCAAGGCACCAGTAGATCCAGTGTCTGGTGAGAGCCTACTTCTTGGTTTGCAGAAGGCCACCTTCTTGCTATGTCCTCATTTGGTAGGGAAAGAAAGCATCTCTTTCATGTCTTCTTTTCTAAAGGCACTAATCCTACCTAGAGGGATCCCCCCTCATGACTTGAAGGCCACACTTCCTAACACCATCACACTGTGAGGACACACACATTCAGTTCACCGCACCCACACACTACGCATGTGTGGCCCAGCTAACAGAGCTGCAACCAGCCCTAAGCAAAGATGCCCTGGCCTCCTAAGGCGGTCCTGAAAGAGAGCAGGGCTGTGTCACACAAAGGTTTGGTGATTCAAAGCTGATTCCCTAAAGGGAGAGAACCTTGAAATTGGGGGAAGAATGAGGGAGGTGGCACATGCAAAAGTCTTCTGTTGTGGTTCCTTTGATTTTGTTTGAATATTAGGGTTGCTTTGGATGAAATGGGGCCTAGGTAGCATCTGGCCCCTGCAACTGTAACTTGTTAGCACTTAGAGCTAACAAACTAAGCACCTAAATCCAGACAGAAGCAGATGGTGTTGCAAGCACTTCATACACACAGGGAGCCTTTACATGCTGTCTGACTTTCAAATTATCACAGTGCACTGGGGTTTCGAGCAGACAGGAGGCTGGCTATTTGTGGATTTTCAAGTTAGGAAGTGTTCATCTATTCAAGCAGGAGTAGTCCTGACTCCATATTGACATCTTCCAGATGACAGTATCTTAACCCTCAAATTGCAAGCAATCTCTGGGTCCAACACCTAAATTCCATGACTGATGGCTGGACAAGGGAGAAACTGTCATTGCTGTCCCTGTTGAGATGTGCCCCATCTCTGAGAGGAGTACCTCTTGGTTTGGATGCAAGGCCTCTGCTCAGACCCCAGCCTATGTGGCAGTGGGCAGATTCACTGGCATAGTGGAGTCTGAGTGTTATATCCCAGGTCAGGACAAGTCTCCAAACCAATTTTTAAAACTTAAATTAAAATTTAAAAGCAACTCTTACTAAATTGCAAATAAGACAGAGAGCCTAAAAATTAAGATTTAGAAAGTCTTAGTCTTTTCAATTCAATGAAAATATTTTTTAAATTATTTCTATTTAATCTCTATTCAGTTGGCAAGTCGATATGTTTCATTCCAAGAGATAGAAGCCTTAATGCTAGCTGTTTATTAGAGCAGGTCATTAGACAGGTTATTAGGTTATTAGAACAGCTGGATTTTCTGTTTCTTCGTATGGATCACACCCCATCCTTACCCACTTCGCTCAGAGCCAACAGGCAGTCTGTTGGAGTTGGCTGATAGAAGCATGGGAGAAGAGAGGGCAGAAGCAGGGACCCCACGGGCAGTGGCTGCGTTCTTCATCCAAAGGCCATAGCTCATACCCAGCAGCCCGCTCCCTTTCTGCAGCCTGAGGTTCCATAGCCTTCTCTGCTTGTCCTCTCAGGCCTAGGAGGTGATGGCTTCCTGCTGTTCTTAGTCCCAGGGCAGGTTTTTCTCCCTCTCTCTTGACCCTTCACACCTTTGCAGAAAGTTTCTTGGTCATGTCACAGTGGGGAATTGTAACCCACCCCACCATTCTTTTGACATTGTTTCCCTAAGTGCTGACTCTGACTAATATGTAGCTTGTAGATAAACAGCATGTTTGGATAAGAATCCTAGGAACTGACTTCAAAAGATACAGAGCCCGACCTTCAGGCATCCCAGCTCTGGCACATTTGCTCATCTTCAACCTGAAAACCAGGATGGCGCACATCAGACCATCACGTGACCCGTTTCCAGGTCCTTATCAGAGAGGACTGTGCTGGTCTGCATGCAGAGAGCTTTTCAGCCCCTCCCCTTATTCTCTTTGGTTTGCTTCCCCTCTCCCCCCTCCTAAACACCTCTGCCTGCACTGAGATGTTAAGATGGGCTTTGAGACAAGAGTCCCCATCGTCTCAGATTGCTGGCGTCTGAGCAAGCCACTTTTCTTTTCACCAGCACCTGTCTCACAAGTTTGCCTTTCATTGCAGCGGGCAGCGGGACCTGCGTCTGGCCACAGTAACATGGCCATGTTTTCCTGGTTTGCTGAGCCATCTGTTTCCTGCTGGCGCCCTGACTGACACAGGTGGGAGAACTAAGCGTGAACTTCAGGGTAAGTTATCGCAACATTATCTGCTAATTCACCCTGCAGCTCCACTGCCAGGTAGAACTATTTATTCAGCAAACATTTACTGAATGCCATGTCTGCCATCAACTGAGTGAGGTGACTTCAAGTAACTTAGAGATTAGTGTGGATGTCAATTTAGTTTTGGGTTGGGCATGTAGGCGTGGAGGTCTTCCTGGAGGAAGAAATGTATAAAATCAAGAGTCTGAGTGGCAAATAAAAGACACCAGAAAAGAAGACAAGGTGCGAGGGTGTTCTGAGCTTGGGGGACAAAATGTGCAGAGGCCCAGAGACCGCATGCAACTTGGTAGGATCGAGGGCTGGCATTTTTCAGCATACTTGTCAGCAAGGAGGCCAGCCGACTACAAACCATGAAAGAAATGTGACTTTATGTGAAAAGCAGCTAGCATGCACGGAGGGCTTTAAGATCAGGTGATGAGCTCGGATTTGCATTCCTACTGCAGAGGGGAGGAGCAGATGGGCAGGGAAATGAGTTGGGTGAACCTGAAGGAGCTCAGCGTATAGAACTCAGGGGGCAGCTGTGGGGCTGACAGAAGTGGATGGGTCAAATGTATCTGGGAAGCAGGCACACCCGCCTGCCATAGACTCCTCGGCTTCGTGGCCTCGCTCTGACACACTTCTGAAGGTCTCTGACAATGAGCTGCTCACTTGTCGGTTCCAGGTGCCTGTTTTCCCACGCCTGTTCCACATTCTGGGCCAGTCCCTGTGTTGGGCCCCCAGCCCTGCCTCCCCGTTTCCCAGCTCTGGCCCCTCAAAACTCCTGCAAAGCCACAGTAGGGGGAGATGCAAGCTCAGGAAATATTTTTATAAATGCCCACTGTGTGCCAGGGTTGGGCTAGGGTCTTTCATGTGTTATCTTGTTTAATCCTCATTAAAATTCTAGAAAATTTTTATTACTTCTTCCATTGTGCCAACCAGAAACAGCAGGTGCTGTCTCCTAAACAAGGTGACCCAGGAGGTGATGGCAGGCTGGAGACTGGTGTGTCTGGCTCTGAAATCCATGCTTTTCCCAACAAAATGTGCTGTATGAAATTTAATTCTATTATTTAAGAGACTTTGTTATATAAATACCTGCATGAATTATTGTAAATTTGAGTAGCTTTGAGTAGAGATGCTCTGTCTTGAAGATCAGACACGAATTTGCTCCCACTTGGCCTCAGCAAAGCCTAATTAACAGTCATTTCTTCAACTGCAAAACCATATGCAGAGAGTGACACCATGACCCATGTTCCCTCTCGGTGGGCCCTGCCCCTCCTACTTTATCTGTATCAGTCCATTACTGTTTATTTTGAAACCAATGGAAAGCTGACACCTTACAATTTGTGTTCTGCAATTTTAGTGCCAGCGGAAGGTTGCACTCCTTTTTAGCTTTCTGTTTAACACAAGACAAACTGTGTGGTTAGAAAAGTAATGTAACTGCTTTTTAAACTCTATAAAAATGTTCCTATTTAACCGCAAAAGTGTGAGCTCTTGGGGAGGGGGTGGGGGGTGGGGGAGGGCAGCGGCAGTGTGCCCAGCTCCTAGCACATAGTGGGGGCTCGGGAAGTGCCTGCTCGGTGACGGTGAACTGAAGAAACACGTCAAGATCGCCCAGCATGCCAGCCTTCGGGAGGACTGGTGGACCCTTCCCTGCCTCTTCAACATCTCCCTGTGCCCCGCAGCCCCTGCCTCTGAGGGGCAGGCCTCCCATCTCCTCTGCAAAGGTCACCTCCGTCCTGAACGTGGACACTGACCCCTTCGTTTGCACCTCTCCTTTTGACTCGCAAATTGTTCTCGGCCGAGGTGAACTTTGTTATGAACCGAATTGTTCCTCCAACTCTTAGCCTCGAGTACCTCAGAATGGAAACTTAGATATTTGGAAATAGGGTTGTCAGCCAATGTAATTAATTAAAATGAGACCGTCCTGGAGACCAGTGGGGCCCTTGGAGGCCAGTGGGGCCCTTATCCAATGTGACTGGTGTTCTTACGGAAAAGGGAAATTTGGACACAGAGGCAGACGTGCACACGGGGAAAGTGCCACGTGAAGACGGGGTCGTGCTGCCACCAGCCAGGGAGCTACCAGAAGCTGGGAGAGGCCAGGAACAGACTCGCCCCTAGAGCCTTCCGAGGGAGCGCAGCCCTGCCGACACCTTGATCTCGGACTTCCAGCCTCCTGATTGTGAGAAAATAAATGCCCCATGTGTAAGCCAGCCACTCTGTGGTACTTTGTCTCAGCGGCCAAGCAGACTAACAGTGCTCTGTAACTGACCTTGGGCCCGGCTTCCCTGGCCTCGGTCTCTGCTTCCTTCCTTGCTCAGGCGCCTGCCTCGCTCCCAGCTCCTCCACCTCTGCCCACTCCGGGGACCGGCGGCACTCCCGGGCTGTGCTCTTCTGCAGGCTCTGTTGGCCCCTTGAGCAGGTGCCAGACGTAAATGCAGGGAGAGCTGAATCAAATTGCTGCACCAGCATCTGCATCTCCTTGTTGGGCTCAGAGGTTCCCTCAGAGGTAAGTGAGGAGGGCTCTTGGGTGGGCACCGAGGGTCCACTCCCCTGTGCTCCACTGCTTGGGAGCCACCAGCTTGAATAATTACGGCACCAGGAGGCAAAAAACTCAGAGGAAAATGACCAG
>PVJI01033259.1:0-11434 GCA_004026765.1 Micronycteris hirsuta
ATTTGCGTCCACCTATTTTCCAGTTTTGTTAACAATTTGATTACAAGCATTTTAAATTGTGCATCTGATAGGTTGACTATGTTGTCATCCATTAGTTGTAATTTGTTGTGGTCCTCCTTTTTGGCCATTTTCCTTCTTTTTATCTCAGTGCACTTGTCAGCTGGCAGATGCCTGCGACCTGGGTCTCTTTTTGGATGACATTGCCTCTGGGGGCGGGGTCTGGGAGGAAGTAATGGCGGCCTCCGATCACCGAGGGCTCCCATCACTCCTCCTCTCCCCAGCTCCCCACCGCCTCCTCTGCCAGACTCGGCTCTGCTGGCTCAGCCCTGGCCTCTCTCCGGCAGTGTCGCTGGCTTTCGGGATTCACCCGTTGTTTGGAGCCATGCCCTGTTCAGGCACCGGCAGCCTGAGTAGCGGCCCAATTCGCGGCATGAGTGAGACCCTCAGTGAGCGCTGCTTCCTCCGCCCGTCTCTGCCCTGCTTACCGGCCTGGATGTTCGTCCTCTCCTACCTCCTGGGTGTCGGACTTCCCTTCAGTTCGATTCTGTCCGTTCTGGTTGTTTAACTCTTTGCTACTGCATTCCTTGTTTGGACATTCTGGATGTGCGGGCAGCGAGTGCGACCACCTACGCTGCCATCTTGGCGGAAGTCCAAGTAGAGACATTTATTGAAGATACAAGACACATTATACAAAGGACAGTGACACCTCAGACCCTTCAAAGTAGCACAGTTCTTGAGACCTCACACAGTTCTCCCAGCATCTCTTCCACTGTTCAAAACACTCTGCAAAATCCTTCGTTAGAATCTCCATCAGCTGTCCTGTTGTATTTTCCTGAATCTCATCGATGGTCTGAAATCTCTTCCTTTTCGACGGTGATTTTAGTTTTGGGAAAAGCCAGAAGTCTCAGGGCACCAAGTCTGGGCTGTAGGGGTGCTGAGTTACCTGGGTGATTTGATGTTTCACCAAAAAACTCTGAATGAGACATGATACATGAGTAGGCGCATTGTTGTGATGAAGTTGCCAATCACCAGTTGCCCATAGCTGCAGCCATATTCATTGTATTGCATCTCTCAACCGATGAAGAACATTGAGGTAGTACTCCTTATTAATTTTTTGGCCTGGAGGGGTGTACTCATGATGGACAACACCTTCCCAATCAAAAAACACAGTTAACACAGTCTTTATCTTGCTGCAATTTTGCCGCTCCTTCTTTGGGCATGGCGAACCAGGAGACGTCCATTGAAATGACTGGGCCTTCATTTCAGGATCACAGCCATAGACCCACGATTCATCTCCAGTTATGACTTTCTTGAGGAAATCTGGTTGATTGGTAGTGGTTTGAATTAAATCATTAGCATCTGCAAAACAATGTTCCTTCAGCTCTGGTAGCAGAAGTCACAGAGTGAATTTTGCCACACGTTTCATGCCAAAATCTCAGACACAGTAATTTTTGGCATCCCAGATCAGCTTCTTGTTCTCACACCGTCAGTTGCTGATCTTTGTGGATTGCAGCCCGTACACATTCAACATTCTAAGTTGTTCTGCTTGTTGCAGGCCTCCCAGAAAATGGATCACTTTTAATGGATTCTCAACCATCTTCAAAGTATTTGTGCCACACTTTTGTTTGCGCTGAATTTATCACATTGTCCCGGAAAGCCTTCTGAATCAACCGAATTGTTTCCACAGAGGAACATTCGAGCTTAACGCAAAATCTGATGCAGATTCGTTGTTCTACTTGCTTAGTCATTTTGAATGTGAATGCCTCACACTGCACATGTTCACTCAATGGCATCTACTGCCCCCACTGACTAGTACAGTGAAGTCATCATTGTTCTTGCATGTGCATTCCAGTCCACTCTGCTTGGCTGCCAGGTTACATGGATGTCACATAAACCATTCTCATTATATTAACAATGGCTAGACTTTTTCTGGACAGACCTTGTATATTACCTATTCTAAATTTTAATCTCTCTAAAACTGGAAGGATCAATGGGGTCTACAATTATAATTGACATATAAACTGATACATAAATGATATCTGTAATTATAATTGATACTTAATTGGTATAAAAACAATGATGCATCTTTGAATCATAGTAAAATAAATCTTATCGGCACTTGTAGTTATTCCTTCTTACAGGAAGGGGTTTATAAAATCATAAATCTTTTGCTTTTTTAAGAAAAGTGATGAAATAAATACAAATTTATGCAATGAAACTTCAGTGATTTATTTAATCACTAAACATTTACTGAGTTTGGTGATCAACATAGTGAAAAGATCCACCTCTAGAATCAGATGGACGTAGGTCAAATTATGGCCAAACCATGTTTAAGCTACGTGACCTCGAATAAGATACACAATCTCTCCAAACCTCAGTAAAGTGGAGATACTAGTAGTGTCTCATAGAGCTATTGTGAGGATCAGTGTAACAATGTAAGGGATGGCCCAATGTTCGGCACATTGATAAATGTCATCTACTATTACCGCTATTAATTTAAAAGTCTGTTAAACTCCTCCATTGAGTCATAGTGTTCTAAGGTTTGGTAACGACAATCTTAGAACAACTAAATAAGAAAAATGTTTGCTTTCATAAAGCATATAACCTAGTAGAAAAGGACACGATTGTTGTTGCATTTACTCTGTGGTCAGCACCAAACAAGTCCTTAAGCGTTTAAAGAGGAATTAAGATAACTTGCTGTCCCCGAGTGATTTATTGGGTAGTAAAGTCATTATCTAATAGTTAAAATCTAATTGTAGAAAGTCTATTTGAAAGTAGTGTATGTCCTTAACAAGATAATTAAAGCATCCCTATTCATGATCTAATAAAAGATTCCAAGTAAGTAATCCAAAAATATTTGTTGAATCAAACCAGATTACATGTCTCTCCTTTCTAATTTGTTGTGAGTTGGAAAACCACAAAGAGCCTTTAAAAAAGTAGTTTCTTTTAAAAATCATACTATAGAATCATAAGAAATTTTAAAACATCAAATAGATGGCATCCACCTTCCAATTACATGTTCAAATGTTTCACTCATTGCCAAATATATTATTCTCACATATTAACTAAGTTGTCCATCATCATTCTGCTATACAGTATCTTTCATCATCAACTATATGCTGAATTACCAAAAAAAAAATTCAATTTATCACACAAGGTCAGACCCCAAAGATTAATTCTTATTGATCTTTTACCCAGCTCTAGCAGTCTTCACCTTTATATGAGAACAAGAGGAAGTGAGAAGGCCTGGTGGCTGTTTCTTATTATCAGATGAGAACTAGAGAAACCATGGCTGCTGTCACAGCTCTTACCTTATCACAAAAAGGAGCAGAGCCAGTACAGGGTTCCTGGTTCCAATCGAAGGCCGCGATGTACCTATGTGATGTTCCTGGCCTCAGTTTCCTTACTGGGAAAGAAAGACTTCTTTAAGTATTTTTGTGAACATGTAAGTAATATATGCATTGATTTCTGAACATCTGGAATAAAACAGAAAAATATTAAAATAACCCATAATCATATCACCCAGAAAGAGCCACTATTAACATTATGGGGAAGAAGAGGGTATAAGGAGACTAAATGGCGATGGACAAAAATACAATAAAAATTAAATTTAAAAAAATTTTAACATATTTCTCTCTAGAAAAGGGAAAAGAGAAAGACATACACACACACACACACACACACACACAAATTAAGGATGTGATATAACCAGGTGTATAGAGAAAAATCAACAAATAGAATACTTATTACTTTATGAAAATTAATTAAAACTAGATATGAATGATTCTTAGGAAAATGTAAATTATATTGACTCAAAAATAAACAGCAGAAAACCTGAATAGATCTAGAATCATGAAAAAGAACTGAGAACATTTGCAGAAACTCATTTCCATGAGACAGGTATCACTACAACTCCATGTTATAGAATGGGAAAACTGGAAAGGCTGCATGTGAAGGAATTAGCAGAGATGGCACTTCTCAATAGTTGCCATGATTTCAGTAACCATACTCTAAGTAGGTCTGGACCCCAACAAGAAAATTCTCATACTATGGCAGGGAAGTCATTTAACAATCAGTAACCAGCACCTACTCTGTGCTAGGCGCTGTTCTGGGTGCAGGGGATGCAAAGACGAATAAGCACACTATGGTCCCTTTGTTCAAGAATGTTCTAGTTGAGCCAAGACAGACACATAATTATATAAGCTATACTGCAAAATGTTCATTGCTATGCCAGAGGCAGAAAAAAAGTATTGCTAGAGCCCAGAGGAAGGAGTGATACCATGGGAGTCTGGGAAGGACTTATACTGAATGTATTGTGTGGGCTGGCTCTGGAAAGGCAGGCAGAGAAGGAAGAGAAAGGCACTCCATGCAAAGGGAACAGCATGTGCAAAGGAAAAATGCTATGCATAATCTATATGTTGACTTCATTAAACGCTCTCTAAAAACAATGCAAATGGACAGTATACTGCTCTTGATAGAAGGCAATAGTTCTGAGTATCATCCTTTCCTTCTTCCATTGTGACAAAACCTTATTGTTAGTTCACACTAAAATGGTAGAGATATTTGGCAGAAGTCTACTGTATTCTTCCTTAATCAGTTGTCAGAGACTGCCATGCTATTTGTCTTCTAAGCAAGTTATTATGAAGGCTGTCAGTAAAGAGTAAAGATGAGAAGCAGCAATATATTCGCCAGCCAGCAGGTGGCGGAGAATCTGTTCATTCAGAATCAGCAGGGAGCCATGGGAAAAAGAATATTTATACAAACCCATGAGGAACTACTGTTCAAAAGAGGAGGCAGGTTTGTAAGAAGCTAAGAAAGTCTTCCTTTAATTTAAACTCTCAGGAGCTGTCTGTATGTCCTCTGCTTATAGACAGAATGAAATAAAGCATAGCAGACATTCTGATATGAGTGATCTTAATTTTGACCACTCACCAAAACCCGATTCAGAGACTGACAGATGAATCTGATACTATACAGAAGGTCATGTGTATGGGTAATTAGGTTGACAGTCACATATCTCAAAATAGTTCACACTCAGTCTGCAGTATAGGAATTTCACTGTCTCATTAAGGCTATGAACTATGTGTGGAATTAAGAATTAAGATGCTTTGTTTGTTTTCCCTGAGGTTCTTTCAGTTTGGATTAGAAGAACTAAAGGAGCACAGTTTGGAGAAATTTAAATCCTGGCTCAAAGGCTTATTTTTTATGGGACTTTGAACAAGTTACCTAGCAACTCTAGCTAATAATACCTACTTCACAAAACTGCTGTAAGAATTAAGTGAGATACTGTGGCAGTGATTTCCACATGTGTGTAAACACGCAGTCCTGAGAATTTACACGTTTTGAGCACAGCTCCGTGTGATTCCCGTGTGAGCAAGTGTGGATCATGTCTGTAGAATGGGAATTCTCTAATAGGAATTTGGCAAAGATGTATCTTAAAAAATTCTGGCTTGCTGTGCCCTGCATATTACTTTAACCTGGTCCTATCTGCCACCGGACCTGAATTTACATTCTGATGCTCTGCTAATGAGTAATCTTACCCCTGTTCTGCTTAATCCCATGTATAATCAATCCAATGTAAATGTGTGCTAATGCCCCTGATAAAAACCCTGGCTGGGCAAGCCACGGGGCTTTTTCCTGAGATGGGAGGAATCAGCCACGTGGCCCCGGTCTCTCTTTCCCCGCGCGTCTCGGTATGAGATTCATACACGCATTGGGTCACGGTCACCCACGGGTATCGGCAGGTCCAATCTACCCCGTGTCAAGATACTTTATGTAAAGCACTGCCACATAAGTGCTTAATACCTGACAGCCATAATGCTGCTGCTGCTGGCGTTCTGCTTCTCCTTCCCCTTCTTCTTCTTTAGGCCCAAGATCTAGCCTTTTTCCCCAACAGAATAGGCACCTATAGGGAAAAGAAAATTTTTATGGAGTCTAAATAATTAAAAATGGATGAATTATACTATGAATAAAAATATTTTCTGATAAATTTTATCTTTTTCACTGTTATCAATAATCAGACAGAAGCAGAGCCTGTTTTAGCTTCCCTTCTTAATTTATTACATTTATAATTGCTCTATTGTACTCTGAGAATCAAGACACAAGTGTTAACATCACTGTAAAATTTCATTTTACAGTGTGCACTTTTGAAATAATTATATTTTACTGCCCAGCATTCTTGACATATATGGAAAACTGAACGGTTTAAAATCTAGCATTATTGTATTTTCCAAAGAACCCTGCCTTCTCAGGATATGTCTGAAGTAGGACAGCTTTAGTTTTGCCATTTCTGCTTCCAGTGATGTTTAAGACTTAATTTGCTTTAGGACCCACATAAAATTAATATTTAACATGAGGAGAAAACCAACTTTAAATACATTTATTAAAATCTATCTTTATATAGATTAGAGTAATATTTTGTTTCCCTTCACTGAGATAATAGCTAAAAAATAATCTTCTAACATATATATAAAATGTCTTCTACAAGTATCATATCATTTCATTTATATGTGGAATTTAATAAACAAAATAAACTAATACAATGGAAACAGACGCATAGATACAGAGAACAGACTGACAGCTATCAGGGGTGGGGAGTTGGGGGTTGGGTGAAAAGGGTGAAGGAATTAAGAATAAAAAAGGAGGAGGAGGCGAAAACAACCTCATAAATACAACAATATGGTGATTACCAGAGGGAAGGAGGGGTGGAGAGAGGTAGACGAGGGTAAACGGGGAATGAATGGTGATGGAAGGAGAATTGGCTTTGGGTGTTGAACACACAATACAATATACAGATGATTATAGAAACGTACATTTGAAACCTATATAGTTTTATTAACCAATGCCACCCCAATAAATTTAATAAAGAAGAGTTCTAAAGTATATATTGAGCTTTTGAAAGTTAACTTTCTGAAGTAGAAAAAGCAAAGAGTTTTCAGGTTGTAACCCAGTTGTGTGGCCCTGCACAGATTACTTCCTAAACCTGTTTCTCATCTCAAAAATGGGGCCATAACCACTAAATCCATCAGTGTGGTAAGATTTCCATTATAACAACTGTGAAGGAGCCTAGCACATAGTAGGAACGGTCGCAGTCTGTACAAAAGCTACATATACACTAAAGATCCTGGAACTAAGGGGAAAAAAACCCACTGAACTTTGTGGTAAATAATTCCAACTGTTTGGCATAAACTATACTAAAAACTACTGCATTTTGTCAGAGTTCTCCACATTAATTATTTAATACAACGCTCTGGATACTTTTTAAAAGCCACATACAGCTGAGGAAACAAAGGCCTTAGGAGGTTAAGAAACTGCCCAACACCATCCCACACGATGGACGGAAGTTCTGAATTCAGGCTGCCTCCAAAGTCTTACCCATTTCTCCATAATGCCTCAATACACAACATTTCAACTTAAATTCCAAATTCATCTCCTTAGGGCTGTAATAACAATACCGAAAAACTGTACTACTCAAAGTGAATATTCTTAAAGAGCTAGGTTTAGCATTTCAAATCTGAGTGAGCTGAGAGGCTGTACTGAGGGAAAACAGCTGAGATTCCGACCAATACCATTACTCTGTCAAGGATTAGTCCAGCATAGCATCAACATCCCCCACCTCCTTAATTATAAATACACGTAAGAAGACTGTACTGGGTCTCCGCTGGCAATGCAAAAGAAACAGATGGACAGGGGAGCCCACCACACCACATTCTAGCCTCAATTTGACCTCCTCTGAAATGCATTCTGTGCTTGACTTCATTTGGTGCGTTTCCCTTCCCGTTGTCTAGTCTTGTTGCTCCCACATCCCTTAAAGTGCGTCGAAATGAGGATTACAGAATACAGAACAGTCAGACAGATGGGGACGGTGGCAGAGGAGCCCCCAAATCACAGAATGTGTGGGAAAGTCAAGAAGAAATTCGTGAGTCCCGAGCTCGTTCTCCAGGTGTAAAAGGACAAAGGAAAACCCTATTAGCCAAGTTCGCGAGAAATCACGTGCGCTCTACAGTGTACTGGGTACACTGTATCTCTCAGCCGAACCCTCGAGGCAGACTGGTGAGCCCACCAGAAACCCGGCCGGCCTCATTATCTTCGCAGCCTCCCAAGGACCCTACCGACTCCAGGGGCGAAAGGCAGCAGCTAGACCTTAGAGTCCCTGAAAAGAAACGGACAACCGCCGCGTCTTTGGTTGCCAGGAGACCCCGCTGAGCACCTTCTCCAATCGGCGCACATCTCTTTGCGTCCAATCACAGAAGCGGAAGATCTGAAGTCGGAGGTGAAGGGTCAAGCTGCTTTTTGGCGGCCATTTCTCTTAAAGCTCCGCAATTTGGGCTCTGGTGGAGGTGCTCCAGTCACGAGAGAGGGACGAGAGCTGGGTCGGCGGGGAGTAACCTGCAGCATTTGCTCGTCGTCGCGATGGTAAGGAGCCTCCGGGGAGCGAGGGAGAGCGTGTCTCCGAGCCTGCTGGCTGGTTCGCGCGTTTCTCATTCATCCGCGCGAGGCGAGGCGAGGCGAGGCTCTGCGCAGCGGGTCCCAGCCCTTTTCTCGATACCCGGCGGTTCTGAGTCCCGCGCTCCTTTCGCTGCCCTGCGCTCCCCGGGAGTGCCCCGGCCGCTTTCCCCTTCTGCTTTGTTTTGAATCTGAGCCTGAGGTGTTCTTCGTGGCTGGGGCCACGGGGTAAAGACAAAGAGGTTTTTCACGTCCCACTTTGAAATGAAAGCGTGCTTTCATTCCACGATGTTGGGACTAACAACCCCGCAGTGCTATGGAACACAGAGCTCAGGCTTTGGAGCATTGATTTGTTTGTTTAGCAAATATTTATTGAGTGCATGGTACCTGCCAGATACTGTGCTGGGCGGTAGGAATACGAGGTGGAAAGTACGGATGCGGACCCTGGCCTAGGTTAATTCCGTCGGGCGTGGGAGACAGACATTAATCAAATAATAACAAATATATAGTTGCAAATGATATTAAGTGCTAAGAAGGAGGCAAACAGGATGCTGTGAGGGGGGCGCGATGATACATTAGAAAAGAGTGGTAAGGGGTGGCATCTTTGGAAAGGAAGGGATTTAACGTGAGCTAAATGAAAGGAAATGCCGCCCCTTAAAGAATAGAAAGAAGAGTGTACCAGGCTCAGGAAACGTGAGCATTGGCCATAAGGCTGGAAATAAGGCTCGACCACTGGGAGGAATTAATGGAAAGCCACAGCCTTTTGCAAGAACTGTGGTTATGAGATAGGGTCCGGCAAGACCTCTCAGGCCACGTTAGGAGGTCGGGGTTCAACTCCACCTGCTGTTCGAAGACACTGAAGCATTTTAAGCAGAGATATGACATGATATAAGTAACAGTGGCCATGTGGACAATAAGTTGGAGAAATACAAGAGTGAAAACTGGACACTTAATTAGGTTTTTGCTGTAAGTTTTGTGTCCGTTGAGATGAGTATGTTTATCTTAAAAGGGTTTAGTAGGGGAGGTTCTTTGGGCTGATGGGTGAGCAGATGAAGGGGAAAAAAGTGGATTTACAGGGGATGCTACTGTTTTGCTGAATAAACAAACAGTAAGTGATGAGCTCATCTGTAAGAGGTACTGCTAAGTCAAGTAAGTCCCGGTTCTAGCTCCTAGAATTCAGTCCAGACTGTCAAGTGTGATCTGCCCCCTCTTCCATCTGTAGCCTCATGTTTGGGACTCGGACAGCCCTGAATTTGTGTGTCCGTGAGATCTCCTTGTTGCTTCCTTCCTGTTACATGTGTAGTCTCTGCCTAGAAGAGCTGTTTTTCCTCCTGGAAATATCTCTCTTCCTTAAAATGGAAACAGTACTTACTTAAGGCAGCTTTGCCTTTTCTCTTAATGCTGGGTTGGTTTGGTCCCCTTACACCAAAAGAGGGCCATCTTCTACATTGCCATGGAATTGTCTGTCCGTGTGTGTTCTGCCCTTCCTCCTCCCACTGTGAGCTTCTTGAGGACTGGGACTGTCTGCATTTTTATTTCACTGCCTGACACTTGTTTCTTTATAACCTGGAACAGTGAGTGATGTTTAATAGCTATTCGGTGTTTCTTAAGGGAATAATGAATACTTTTATAAGTTTTCATGGTTTGAAGATGAAATTGGCCGACTGGGTATTTAAATTTCTCTGATGCTCTTCAACAAATAAAAGTGAAAATTATGTGAGAGGGAGTCAAGAGTTTGCTTCTTTTGGATACCATAAAATATTGGTGATTTGGTAGCAGAGAGTGGGTGGTGGGTGCGGAGCTCTAGAAATTACTTGAGTTGTTTTTTTGTTTGTTTGTTTTGTGCAGAGTTTGCCCCTCAATCCCAAACCTTTCCTCAATGGATTAACAGGAAAGCCAGTAATGGTGAAACTTAAGTGGGGAATGGAGTACAAAGGCTATCTGGTATCTGTAGATGGCTATATGAACATGCAGGTAAGACTTATAAAAATTATTAAATTGTGCTTGTTTTTCCTCCCCTTAGTCCCCTAAGGTTTAGTGTGACTTATGAAGATGAAATTATTTAAATTGACAGTCAAAGCAAAAGTTAAGGAAAAATGTCAAGGTCAGGGAGGCTGGTACAGCCGTAACAAATGACAAGTGAGACATGGTGTTAAACTAAAATACAGCCGCAGATTTGACTCCTAGTTGTTAAAAGTAAGAAGAGCTCAGACCTTGATTCATAATGCTAGAAGGGAAACACTAGTTTGCAGAAAAAGAAAAACCTTTCAAGTAGCACATAGCTCTGAAAGAAATTTCGAGTGAAATTCTTAAGTCTTTTAGTGAATGCTAAAGGCAAGACATCAGAGTAATTCCATAGAAGCGTTTCTTAAGGGAAAAAACATATCAGCGAAGTGAATTGATCAAATGACTGCATGTCTGGTATACTTTTGTATACTTCTGTAAATTTTTCAGCCAAGTTTTTTATTTTAAATTGTGATAAATTTTTTATATAACATAAAATTTACCACTAGCCATTTTCAAGTGTACAACTCAGTGGCATTAAGTACATTCACATTTAAATGTGAATGTACTTAATTTAATTACTTATCAATGTACTTATCAATTTCTCGAGTTTTTTATCATCCCCAACTGAAACTCTACCTGTTAAAAAGTAACTTCCCCCACTTCCAGCTGCTGGAAAATACTAACCTTGCTGTCTCTCTATTCTAGGTACCTTATCTAAATGGAATCCTACATAGTTTATCCTTTTGGCTTATTTTTTTTCTTTCTTTCTTTTTTATTGTTCAATTACAGTTGTCTACATACTTTTCCTTCCCAACCCCACCTCTCTTCCCTGCCTCCCTCCCCCTCCTTGGTTCTGACCATGTGTCCTCTATAGTGGTTCCTGAAAACCCTTCTCCCCATTGTCCCCTCCCCCCTCCCCCCTGGCTATTGTTAGATTGTTCTTAATTTCAATGTCTCTGGTTAAGTTTTGCTTGCTTTTTGC
>PVJI01033260.1:0-11422 GCA_004026765.1 Micronycteris hirsuta
TCTTGTTGCTTCCTTCTTTTCTGGTTGGATGTTTTTTTCTTTCTGCTGGTCCACTCCGTTGATTTGAGTCCCAGTTTCCTTATCTCTATTGGTTCCCTGCAGATCTCTCCTCATTTGTTCAAGCAAGTTCGTTAATTTTTCGTCGAATTCTGAAAGCATCCTTATTACAAGGGATTTGAATTGTGCATCTGATAGGTTGACTATCTCTTGGTCGGTTAGCTCTGGGGTTTTGATCTGTCCCTTTCTTTGGGCCATTTTTTTCCCCCTCGGTGAACCTGTTACTGTAAGGGGGGCGGAGTCTTGGGGATCCCCTGTGCAGGGAAGTTCCCGGTAGTTGTGCTGGGACCGTAGCCTCTGGGGGCGGGGCCTGAGCACACAATGGCACCTTCTCCGCTCTCCGCAGCCACACCGCCTCCTGCAAGCACTTCGGGCCCCTCTGCGCTGGCTCCGGGGGTTGCTCTGGGGTCGCTAGACAAGCTGCACAGCTCCAATCCCCCGAGGGTCTCCCCAGCGAACTTTCCTATGAGGCCAGTTGTTCCTCTGGTCGCGGACTCCACCCCCTCACTTGATCTCAATCTGCGCCGTTGATTTGCGCCTTGCTTTCTTTCAGGTTCTCTCTGCACACGAATGCAGACCTGCTGAGTCCACCAGTCTCTCGGCCCTGCTGGGTCTGGATGAGCCAGGCGCAGACCGAGCTTCAGTCGGTCCCCGTCTGGGTGTGCTGCAGCCCCGCGGGAACTGCCCCTCCAACCGCGGACCTGCCGTCTGCTCACCAGCTCGCTGCGGGATCGCTGAGCACTCTCCCTTCGCTCTGCACCTTCTGGCTCACCAAACTGGATGAATATATCTTCTTTAATTCCTTGGTTGTCGGACTTCCTCTCAATATGATTTTCTGTCAGATCTGGCTGTGTTTGGATGTGTATATTTCTTTTTTTTCCCTTGTTTGGTTGTGCGAGGCGGTACGGTGCATTCACCTATGCCGCCATCTTAGGAAGTCCTAATTTTTTCAAAAAATATTTTTTAATTATCTCATATTTATTCTTTATAATAGCATTTAAAATCAAGTTATCTTGCCCATCCCTAATCCTAAACCACAAGAAAAAAAGAATATTGTCATAAATCCAATTTGAATTGCAGTTAATTTATATATATGAATTTAGGAAAGATTAGCATATTTATGATTTTGAGTTTTTTCTTCATGTGTATGGTATATATGTATCATTTATTTAGGTTTTATTTTGTGGCATTTATAAAATCTTATGCACTTTTCTACATATAGTTCTCATAGTGTCTTGTAAATTTAATAAAAGATTTTGTAACTCTTACTGTCTTGCATTTTATCACTTGAATTCTTCATGGATCATGAAATATAAGCAACTCAAAGCTGCAGATGATTCTGCTCATGGTCTTGGAATAAGGAGAAAAAGAGGACAAGCTATCAGAAAGGAACTGAGTGGGTGCTACTTACATCTACAATAAGTGCAAAAGGTATTTGATAGCTCTAAATAATAATAACTTAAAATTCTCAGTAAATAATAAATAATCTTTAAAAGTTAATTTTCACTGAACCTCCACATCCTCTCCCATTGTGTTGGGTTTAGGTTGTGCTGTGAGTGCAGTTTCCCACCAGGACCACGTCACAGCTTCATTCTCAGGGACAGAGAAAAAGTTTGCTCATGGGACCAGGTCCAGACCTGAATCTGACGTGCACTTGGGAGTCATCAGGGCCTGCCCTCCCCGGGGAGGCAGATGGACAGCCCATGTGTACCCATAGGAACACTCTGCTGCTTCTGACAATTTTTGTTCCCCTGACCCAAGATAAAAGGCATAAGATCGCGGAACAACTTCCAAGAGGATTCTTCTTTCAACACATTGTAGAACTGAAATTTGTTTTTAAATTTTAGTTTAAATAAGAAATCTGTTACTTTATAGTAGATAAAATTCCACAAATCTCTACTTTTATGCCAGGAAAAGTAATGCTATCAAGAACTTATTGTCTCGTTTTTGCATTGCCCGGTAAACAATCACATTGTCACATGATAAAAGTGGCTTTATTAAATATTTATCAAATATATCTATGTTGGCAGACTTGCATTTTCAGTTACTGCAGAGCTTCCTCTTTCAGAAATATTCCCAAAACGCTAGAGGAGCAGCCCTGGTGTTTCTGAGAACAGAAGGAGGGGCCTTCCCTTTGATGCCATTTCCCAGCAGTTTCACACAATTGAACACCTGGAAGCAAAAATTCTTAATTCTCTGAGTACGTTTCCTGGTAATTAAGAAAAGTCATTGATTGGCCAGTTCAGCTTGATCTCTTCTTTTCTTACTCTTCTTTCATTTCGATCAGTCCTTTTCATACTCACTGCCTTGATAGAAAACAAACATCTGGGTCAATTTATCTGAGGAAAACTTATAAACTGTCAGATGCCACAAAACCTATGTTTAAGGGCTTCCACAGGAACCCAAAAGATGGAATGGCCATTTTTTCTTTCTTTCTTCTTCTTCTTCTTTTTTTTTTTTTTTTGACAATGCTGGTCACTTCATGAAGCTTAGGAGAATGGTGACATTTTTGTAAGAGTTGCAACCAGTGTGATCGCTCACGCTGGATCAAGATATTTGCAGGATGGACAAAGCTCATAGTAATTCCCCCTGGTAAGTAACTTTTTTCTATGTTTGATGCTATTTCTGGTAGATGCTATTTAGATAAAAACACAATTTTTAATCACCCTAATCTGAGTGCCACATTCTCAGCCTCAACATATGAAGAGCAATTTTGCAGCTATTGGTCACTGTATATGGAAACAACCCTACTTTGTAAATGTTTTATCTCCTTCTCTGCTTGTCAGCTGATTGAAATTCTATTCTTAGAATACACACACACACACAAAGGATAGACTCAGGCTAGAAATTAAAACATGTTGAGAACCATATCTGTAACCACTGGTATAGGTTATAGGTTTAAGATGCTTTTCTTGTAGATGGTGTTTGTTGATAGACACAATTATCACTGATATTTTGAGATAAAACATAGTGCTTTGTTCTTTCAATAACCTGATAAATTATTGGTTTGTATCTCATCCCTAACATACATGCAAAAAACTTAACTCTTATAGTAAATGAGTAAAGAACACTACAATTTATGCTATCACTAGTCTTGTTATACTGTCTATAGAGATGGACCAGTTTAAAGGAATTATTAACCTAATGAATTATTTCAGCCCCAAAATCTAGGAAAAGAGTCTGCATGGTCTCACATCCTCATTTGTTTGTTCATTGTCTCAGCAAACATTTATAGAAGACAGTTTCTGTGCTGAATGCTGGAGATAAAAGAATGAAAAACACATAGTCCCAGCACTCAAAAAGCTTACCATCTAGTACAAGGTGTCAAACTCACTTTCACCGGGGGCCACATCAGCCTTGCGGTTGCCTTCAAAGGGTCGATTGTAATTTTAGGACTGTATGAATGTAACTACCCCTTAACAGTTAAGGGAGAGCTTGGTGCTGCTGCCGGGTAGAAACAAGGTGCTGGGCCGTGTAAAACAAGATGGAGCGCCAGACTCAGCCCTTAGGCCTTGTGTTTGCCACCTGAGCTCTAGTAAATCAGATTCTGGTTTGATTAGGCTCCATGTTCTTTCGCCTGTGGATGCCATAGATGAAGAAGGTATTGGGTTCATGAGTTGTTTACTCTCTTGATTTATGGAAGGGTTATTGCTTATGAAATACATATATTTTGTTTTGTGGAAGAATTTAAAAAATAGCGCAGACCATTCCATTAAAGAGAATGATATTAGCTAGTATTTACTGAGGGCTAGACACCGCGTTAAATAGTTTTATTGTCTTATCTAATTCCTCAGTAGCCCTGTGCAGGGATTGTCTTGTGCCCATTTCATAGACAAGAAAACTGAGGCTAGAGTAATTCAATCAATTTCCTCAGGTCACATGACAAGTTACTATGGCAAAGTTTAGGATTCAAAAGAGACTTGTTTATTCCAAAGGGCATGGTCTGGACAATTATGTGATATTGGAAACATTAAGTTATGTTTTTATTTCTGAATATTCACTCTTCCATGGTCAGAACATTTAAACAGACTCTTCAACTGACTACTTAGTAATAGTTCATATTTTAAATTACTACTCTTGCATGAAAACAATGCTTCTGCTTCCTTCTCTCCACCCCAAAAAATCAAGTAAGTTGTACTGAATGTGCACTTGTTAAATATTTCAAATATGATTCTTACGGTATTTCTATAAAATGACAAGCTATTTTGATGCCATTCCACACAATTTTGTTTCTATATTGGCATCAAATTTGCTAGAAATACTGTAGCTCGTGAAAGAACTAAATCAATTGTGCTAAATTGTGTAACTCAGTGCAGCCTTTCCCCTCATGATGGGACAGTTGCAGAAATACCAAACCGAATAGGGGCCTCTGATAAGCAGCAGCACAGGAGGTGTAGTAAATGCCCTGGAAACTGTAAGGCACAGGTGGCAAATGCAAGGCCCATGGGCCGAATCTGGCCCTCCACCTTGTTTTATGCAGCCCGGCACCTTGTTTCTGCCCGGCGGCAGCGCCGAGCTCCTTGCCCCTAGTTAAGGAGTAGTTACATTTATGCAGTCCTAAAATTACATTTGGTCCTTTGAAGGCAATCTCGAGGCTGATGTGGCCCGGGTGAAAATGATTTTGACACCCCTGCTAAAGGTAATATGTCCAAAGGAGCAGTCTTTCAGCAATAAATAGCTTAATAGATGATCGTTAAGAATTTATACTCTGTAACAACTCATTGGTTTATCAGTGGGAATTGAAATGTACAAAGTTATTTTAGGATTAATCCATGTTAAATTTCTGTATTGTCTATTACCAATTCTAGCTCTAAAGTTAGTATCAACTGAGATTTTAAATTTTAAAGAAATTAATTTATTTTAGTTTGATATCTTGTGTAAGTATTATTTTTTGATCAAAGCATTGTATAGGAAGAACATCTTTTACTATGAGAGGTTGCGCGAGAACTGAACAATAAGGCAGCCCTGCTTTGTGAGGGATAATTTTGGGAAAGAAAGCCTCACCTGTGATCTGCCACATTCAGTCTGTTTTTTCTTTTACCCAAAGATGTTTTACTAATTTTTCACATTTACATCTAAATTTATTTCTATAAATACAGAGTGATTTTACAATGATACCTTTAATTATAGTCCAGTAATAATAATAATAAACAGGGTTTATTACTAGTGTTTTTCCTTTCTTATTTTTATTGTTTTCTATTACAGTTTTCCCAATATTCCTTCCATTGATCTCCCCTCCCCTAGGAGATATAGCGGTGATTATGTTGCTACATGGAGTATCTGAAATTTTGCTGCCCGTGTTCTCCTCTAGGACTTCCATGGTGTCACAACTTATATTTAAGTCTTTAACCATCTTGATTTTATGTTTGTGTATAGTGTAAGTTGATGGTCTAGTTTCATTTTCACACATGTGCCTGTCCAGATCTTCCCAGTGTTTTTGAATTCCACATGTTTTTCATCTATATCACAGAGCTAGAATTTACAAACAAAATCTCTCAGGTTTCATGTCATTTTTCTTGTAGACCTTATTAAACTATTAGCCCCATGGGCAGAAAAAGAACAAGCTATAATGCACAAACTATTGGTTATATCTTTAAACTGCCTATTTCCAAAATCTGTTTGAGAAGCCCTAAATCAAAGTTGCAGTCAGACCATAAAGTAGGAATAGAAGATCAAAAGCACTACAGAAAGCCGAAGAAAGGAGGCCTGTAATTAGCCAGCAAGAAGCACAGGGTAAATGTTACACTCAAAGGTAGGAGAGTTATGTCAGTTATATCTCAATTTTCTAAAATCGATTTTAGAAAAAAGAAAATATATGTAAGAAAAACTGTAGTGGAGTACATACTTTGTATTAATTGATAAAATGAAGCATTCTTAATTTTCAAACTTTTTTTTACTATGTAATTAGAAAATGATTTCAATGCACGAGTCCGTTAGGAGGAAAGTAAAGTGAATATTGTCTTTAACATCCATGGTATAAAATGGAAGAAATAGTCTTTAATCAAACCCATTTTACACTACCATTGCGTCAATGCTATGGGCATTATAGCATTTGATGTCATTCACGGATGGTGACCCTCAGCAGAAAACATCAGGCAGGCAACATTTTAGCGATCTAGGTGACAATAGGGAAATCTGAGCACAGGTGTCCTGCCATTTCTCTTGTCATTCCGGCTTGAAGGCCACTGCCAGGAGCTTCAAGCTGAACTTTCAGCGTGAGCTGGACTGATTGTCAGGTTGAGGCTGAAATCTGGTGAACATTTGGAATGCAAATAGATTGTGCTGTTTGTTGATTGGGGGAAGAGCTATTTGCTTTGGACAACACAAGTGAAGCAGCTGTGTGTCCTGCCCGCATATCATTTGGCTCTAG
Source organism: Micronycteris hirsuta (assembly GCA_004026765.1). Taxonomy (NCBI): domain Eukaryota; kingdom Metazoa; phylum Chordata; class Mammalia; order Chiroptera; family Phyllostomidae; genus Micronycteris; species Micronycteris hirsuta. The sequence continues at coordinate 6,428 of PVJI01033260.1, forward strand.
CCAGTGTTCCCTTTGACTTTCTTGGGAGATCAGACAAGATCATGTGGTATGACCAAAGGCTTCCTTTGATTTTCTGAATGCTGGAAATGCAGAGAGACAAGACAAAAAGATTGTGTGCTAATTAAATGTGTGAAAGGCATCTTTCCTGTGGTGATGGCTTTGAGAATTCCAGACATATTAGAGCAAAGTGGAATGCACTGCCAGGGATTTGGCTGCAACCTCAAAGTTTGGCTGCAACCCCAAAGTGCTGAATTCCTACTGGTAAGGGCAAAGTTTGGTCCCATGAGATTAAAAAGTCAGGTGGAACATAAAGTCATCACCATCAAAAGGCTAATAATCATTATAACCTCTTATTTCCATGGCATTTTTAATCAAATTACTTTTCAAATCCTGTTTCATTTTGGTCTCACTAGTAGTGATGTTGAATTTATTTACACTCAAATCATTGTTTTCAGATAAATAAAGCACCAGAAACATTAATTTACTTTATTGGCTCAGCCACAGAACTTGTTACAAATTGAACCATAATCAGAACACTGATCCTTTGATTTGCAAACCATCATAGTTCCACTAGAATTTGAAAAACTCAAAGAAGCTAAATTAGTCTAAAGTTTTTGTTACTGGCTGAATCACTGTGGCAGTACAGTAGAAAACTCTTTGGTGATGGAACAAAACTTGTCATCACAGGTAGGTATCAGAAATGCAATTTTTCAAGGTAATAGAGGGAAGGCAAGAAACAATTAAATTGGAATAACAGCAAGAATATTTAGATAACACAGGAATTGATGGGGATTAGATGTAGAAATTGTAGGAGAGATTGTAAAACACATCCTAACAGGCACACATAGACAACTTTGTGTCCTTATCGTAGCTGGATTCAGCTTTTTTGTACACCTGGTCTTGTACACAATGCTCATGTACAGTGTATATGATTATCATGGAAGTGTTTTGCCCAAGGACTAAGTTCATTACTTTAGGTCAGTTTTGCGAGTTGACACATTCCCATTTCTGATGGTGGAATGATGTGAAAGAGCCTGCGCTTTGGAGTCAGGATCACATGGAGCTCTTGGCTCCACCGCTTACTGCTTACGTGAACTTGGGCAGGTATTCTCTCACCTCAGTTTCTTAATTCATAAAATGAGATAAAGATGCATCCAGAGGTGTTGTAGGGGAATTGACTGGGATGGTGTGAATGAAGTACTTGCACACAGTCTAACAAATAGTAGGTGCTGAATAGGTGTTCCCCCAACTCAAATGTAAAGAAGAATTGTATCCAGTGTGAAGAGTTGTTTGCAGCCAATAATATTGATGGAGCAGAAATTTCAGAGAACTCATGTGTACTTTTAACTGCTCATGAAAAAGTGAGTCTGGAGGTATTGGTTTAGTTTTACCACCACTTTTCCCTCACTGGCAAGAAAAATGAAATTAACATGTGTTTGTTTATAATTTTATTGATGGCATGTGTGCTTTAAATCTTAATCCATTTTAATCAAACTTATTTCTAACACCAACATTTATTGGCCCTAAAATTCATAGCCAATAAGGTTTGGCTTCATAAAAGCTTAAATCCATACAGAAAATGGTCCATATATAAAGTACATTAAATATAGTTAGAAATGTCACAAGCTTTAAATTCCCCTATAAGAATAAAATAGGTATAATTACTTATTTGATAAAAGTGAAATGCAAAAAAAATAGAGAACATAATATCAATATGTAGGTTTGAAATATCATAGTTTCTAATGAAAACATAGTTGAGGTTTATATAAAATTCGGTAAAATTATATGCAATTCATACTGCTCTATCTGAATAAGTACACACAACTCTGGCAATTTAACTCAGATGTATTATTTGATTATGCTAATGTCTTCATATAAATGTATTGGAAGCCTAATTGATTTTCTGAACTAGTTTCAATCATATGCATCATGTAAAAGATTTTGACCATAGAAGCACTGTTAATAAGTTTTAAAAAGAATGTTTAAGGAAATAACACGCAATATAATTATCTAAAATATAGGAACTAACTATATATAATTAAGTACATTATTTAATACTCAGTTAACTTTTACATTGAAAAAGGTATGGAACTTCACGATTCATTTTATCTTGAAAACAATGACACTTAAAGGATCTAGCTCAGGAAAAGGGACAGGTGACAAGTTATCACATAAATATTTCAAGTTTGTCATTTGATTTTCAATTTCTTTAGTATAATGAATCAGAAATATTGCTATGAAAAAGTTTCCTAGATAAATTTAGATTCTTTAATATATTGACTAGAGACTAAAATTATGTCAATATAATGTACAACTGAAATATTACTGTAATATTACTTTATATAACATGCCTTTTAAATTAAAAACAAAGTATATGGTTGGAGACCTATACATTGCCTTACTATTATAATAAAAGCAAGATGTATAAAATTAAAATAAACACAATATAACTTAATTATGTTTATAACATGCCAAAAACAAATCACCCTCAAAATGTTTGCTTATTGGTTTAGTATGAAAGTCAGGAGGTTTCTTCCACAGGCAGAAATACTCAAGAACTTTTATCCTTTTCTTCTCAAATGAGATATCCAATTATTTTCTTATAAAATTTCCCACTAAATTACTAAGCTAACTCCAAGCTATCCCAAAGAGAATAGAACAATAAATTTGTGTTTTCATTGGAAATCAAATAGGAAAGGGCTTTAACTTTTATAATTTCAATCATTGGATTTTTAATAAATGTATAAGCAAGTGACATTTTGTCATTCATGTCACATGCCTTTTAAAATATATCATGTTTTGGCCCCAGCTGGTGTAGCTCAGTGGATTGAGTGCGGGCTGGGAACCAGAGGGTCCTGGTTCGATTCCCAGTCGGGGCACATGTCTGGGTTGCGGGCCAGGTCCCCAATGAGGGCCATGTGAGAAGCAACCATACATTGCTCTTTCTCCCTCCCTTCTCCTCTCTCTGAAAATAAATAAATAAAATCTTTAAAAAATATATATTTATATATCATGTTTTGTTACATATTTTGATATAAGATCTGCAAAAAACCCTAGAACCATAGCTTTTAACATTACTCCAATTATGTATACATTTTATTCAGCAGATGAAAAACAGAGAAAATGATGGAGATTTAAAATAGCTCAGCAGCCTTACAAGGTACATAGAAATTTTAGGGGAGACACTCAGGGTTGAAATATGGTATATTTTAAATAAGGTATAATAATCATGTTTAAACTTCAAATGAACTGCCAAGATAAAATGGGCTTTAGGTGAACCTTTTCTATGGTTAAATGAAATTCTGTTAAGGGCATTTACTTGCTACATTAATATGTATTTCTGAAAATAATCAAAAAAAATTTAGTAGAAGTTCCAGAAAGGTTACAGTTTTGCTTCTAAATTCAAATCATAAGTAATTTGGAGGTGCCCTAAAAATTCTGGAGTGGTTCAGATGTGAATAAGATGTTGTATACACTTAGAAATCAACTAGGAGAATTATATTACTCCAAAACTGGGCATGAGCCCATATTTGAAGCCAAAAGAATACCTTGGTAAATTAAATACACGTGGAAGTAGATTCCTATCCAAACAAGTGACTGTGTATATTTAGAAAAAAATGTAAAAAAGATAATTTGTTGCATTCCAGAATCAGTTAAATGGAGAGTGAGTTTCCATAGAGTTACAGAACAGAGAATGTGTGCCCAAAGAGAGCTTAAGTTACAAAATTCATGTGGAGAGATAAGTACTTTCCATATTTTTATTTTTGTTGAATTTATTGAGGTAACATTGGTTAATAAAATTATACAGGTTTCAAATGTACAATTTTATAACACACCATCTGTATATTGCATTGTGTGTTCACCACTGAAATTCAAGTCCCCTTCCATCACCATTTATCCTCTCTTTATAATCTTCTACACCCCCATGCCCCTTTTCTCTGGCAATTGCCATGATGCTGTCCGTGTCTGTTTTTTATTTTGTTTTTGCACTTTAGAAACCACTAAAGATTCTCATCTAAAGAGAGATCATCTAAAGTACTTCCTGATCTTTTCCCCTATCCCCACCTTCTACACTTCACCTATGATAGGATGAAAGAGATTAAAAACAAACAAATAAGATCACAAATGTTGGAGCACTTAAAAGTCACACCTCATTTCAGCATGTGGAGAAGGAACAAAGCCCAGGTTTTAACTCAGGCTGTGTCATTTCATAGCTATGGCTTTGGGGGAGTTAAATAACTTCTTAAGCCTCTTTCCCCTCTGAAAATAAGAACAATAATAAATACATCAAATATATCGTGGATGAAAAGCCATTATAAGCACTCATTCAATGGCAGCTTTTCTTCCTTGTACTATATGCCAGGTTGTTCCAAATCACACAATCTTGTGTTTCTCTAATTCTTAATTACTATTCCGTTTCACCCCACAGAGAGAAGCCTTGATTCATCAGAGATTGCTCCCAAGCCCACGATTTTTCTTCCTTCCATTGAGGAAATAAACCTTCATAAGGCTGGGACATATCTTTGTCTCCTTGAGAAATTTTTCCCCGATGTTATTAAGGTATATTGGAAGGAAAAGGATGGCAACGCAATTCTGGCATCCCAGCAGGGAAATACCATGAAGACTAATGACACATACATGAAATTCAGCTGGCTGACCGTGACTGCAAAGTCAATGGATAAAGAACACAAATGCATCGTCAAACATGAGAATAATAAAAGAGGAGTCGATCAAGAGGTTCTTTTTCCTTCAATAAACAAAGGTATGTGTGTACACATTTAACCTCCCAGAACACTTCTCTTCCCAGAGCCACTGCCCCAAGTGTCTGTCAAGTATTCATAAAAACGGCATATATAAATCTTTCTTAAATGTTGTTACATTTAATAGTAGCAAAATATCCTGTTACTTTCCCACAGAATTAACATAGTATAGGCTTTGGAACATTAAAAGGTAAAGAATTAAATAATTTTGCTCCTTTCAGCCTCAGTTTTATCA
>PVJI01033261.1:0-11421 GCA_004026765.1 Micronycteris hirsuta
TGTATCCCCAGAGCGTCCCTCATAGTAGGAGCTCTGGCTGCTGCCTGAGCAGGTCGCTTTCTCCACCAAGAACATGAGGTTTTTGGTGGGGCTCCGAAGCACCCTGGAATCATTTTGTTTTGTTTTGTTATGGAGCTATGGAAGAAGAACCAACAGATACAAATCAAATCAATCAAGAACACTTATGATATTCTGGAGTTCCTTTTTCTCCGCCTGCCAATTTCACGTTTCTCTGTTTCTCTGTGGTCTCTGTGTTGTATATTTGTGAGGTCACAGTTGAATTCTTAACTGGGATGACACCACTCATCCACAGGACACTGGAACAGACCACTTCTCAGTGACCAAGACTGATGAGCCCTTGAATTGGGGACGGGGAAGGGGCATTAAGTTTGCAGCTGAAATTCTGAAGGGCTGTCAATCAAGAGCAGATTCAGGGAAGCTCCCAACTGACCCCATCCTCTGCTGTCTTGAAAGCTTTATCTTCTAAGACAATGTTGACTAACAACCTTATTATTCTCCTTTCTGTTTTAAAAGAATAACAAATAAGCTTAATTCTCCACCAAATCTTCAGCTAATGCTTTTTAATCCAACACAATAGTAGTTATTTTAAAAGGTTGGCAAAGGACAGCAAGAGAGTTTTCTACTTTTCAGTCTGGGTTTTTCCTCATACAGAAGCACTCAGTCACATTTAATCTTGGCTTGCATCAAGCCATATGAACTTTGTTTAAACAGAGCTGATAGGACTGCCTTCAGTTCTTCTATTCTTTTTTATCTCCCCAGTTAACCTTACAATTTAAATAACAGATTAAAATATACATGCACACAGAAGCAATTCATGGGTACCATGTATCTTTACTCAGTGTGACTTCTGGGGTTTGATTACTCCCCCAAGGTGTGTTTGCTAAAGGAAGAGAATGACTTATCAAAACACAAGTATAAATGGAGAGAAAGAGCTCAGGAAAATACCTGACACTTGAATGAAAGGATGCTGAGAGAGGACATTTGCAGAGGCTGAAGAGTCACACTGCTTCGTACAAAATGATTGAAGTCTCCCTTGCCCATCAGAGATGTGGGAACTCTGTTCTCTCAACCTGAGACCAATTTAGAGATTGTTTTTCTGTGTCACCAAAGGACGAGTCCTCAGCACACCTCAGATCAGGCATCGCTTGGTTATTACCTGACATTTAGGACCAGAGTTTTGAAACAAGTCTTCGATGCTCCTGTAGCCCTATTTCACTCTTCCCTCCTCCCAGCCATACCCCATTTTTTTAAAATCTCTATTATAAAACATTACAATGTTTTCAAGAAAAGTTAAAAAGAGAATGCAGGCTCCCAATACACCCCTCACCAGTTCCCCCGATCTTAACACCTCACATCACTTTGGAATTCTCCCTCCCCCCATTTTAAGAGCTCATTTTTCTTTTCATCTGAAGGAAACCACAGAATTGCCTCCTGATACTTAGGACAAATGAGGTGCTTAGTATTTTGCCAATTGTTTAACAGTTTCCAACGAGGTTTCTTATATTCTTTATCTTAAGAGATAAAACTTTATATTCAAACATTCTTAGGTGGGAAAAAATGAGATGTAGAACAGTGAGACAGCTTTCATAATGAAGTACAAGCAAGGGTTAGCTTATACCTCACTCCTTTCTCCTGCTTTAGATCTGGGGAAATATTTATGAGCAAAAATCATAGCAATTTTCTTCAGCATGACCCCAGTCACTTTATTTCAGGTTGCCTTGTTTATGTCAAATGTACATCATTAGAACTAGTAAAGCTTTGGCTAATGTCTGGCATACGGTAGTTATAAATAATATTGCTTTATTGGGATCTATTTCTGGATGTGGAAGTATAAATCATGAAGTCTCTAGAGAACCCAGAGTGGCAGATTAATTATACTAACACAGTAGTGATTACAGAGAATTAGAAAACATTGTATTTCTAAGGAAAGTCTTCTCCAATATGGATAGACCCCAAGGGGGTCATTCCTTTCTCTGTCTTCTTGATGTTGCAGAAATAAGAGCTCAGGCGGGTGACAGGTGGCAGTTACCAAGGAGCTGTCCTGTTTCACCAAATTATAGTACTTTTTAGGAGAAGAAGAGAGAGGTTCTCGGAAAGCATTGGGCCATGAACCCATTTAACTTCACTCTGAGTCCATTCTCTATTTCAGATTGAGGACCTGAGTATCTGAGACGTTTGCATGGACTTTGCTAGTTTATGCACACCTTGCATAGGTGCATTGCCCCTCCCCCCTCTCTTCTCCTCTTCCATCTTCCCAGTCCTCAGCCCACCCTCTGAAAGATCTCATTTGGGTGCCTAGGAAAAAAGTCTGAGATGAAATAGGATAACACTGCTAAGGAGAAAGGATGGAATTATGGATATCCAGTAGACTCACATTTTCTCCATAACTCTTTACTGTAGTTAATAAAATGATTGTTTTTATTAATCTCATGTAGGGTGCTTATTAAGTCAATGGAAATAGTGTATAGAAACTGTGTGGCCCTTGTCATAACCCCAAATGAAAAGTGAAGTCAGTGTACCGTAGACATTTGTGCTTTTCAAAGAAACAAAACAGAAAACCTAACTTTTAATTCCTTTGAAGGAGCTTTCCTTTTAGGAATAAGTTTTGAATGGAATATTTTCATTTCATACAGTATAAGGAAACCAACACACTGTCCTTAAATTATATAAAAATTGGTGTAGAAACAAAAGTTGGTATGGTAGCTAAATTTTGCTCAACTCAAAAATGAAATAGAGGATTGAATATTAGCTTATAGATTACGGCTGTTAACTGAAACGGACAATTTGATTTTTAAAGTGGACTTTTTTTCCCCCCAAAGGATCAGTTTGATCTTTACTCAGGTAATATGTACTCTCTCTTTACCTGAGAGTTCTCCATGTAAGTTCCTGTTGGGTAAATTAAGGCCTAAAAACGAGCACTAGTTTTCTGTTGTAGATTTTCATGGCTTTCAGCTTTTTCCAATACCTTTGCTGTTTAAACCTTCTGTGACCTGTAGTCTAGCTACCTCCAGTGCCATGCTTGCTCCTGGATGTCATGGAAGTGGTACAGGCCTTTTCATTTGGGCTGCTGTGGTTATTGTCCCACTGAAGTTTGAATACTGGTGTTACTGGTTAGCCTGGGATAGAGTGTAAATGTTGTAACACTAATGAAAACTCAGGTCTCAGCTTGTTCGGTGGTGGGTAGTGGGGTTGCTTAACACAGCACTCCAGTTCAAAGTGAAGACAAGAGGGAGTGGAGATTGTAGATCATAGATCACAAAGCAGATGCTAACCCAGAAATGCCAGAGTTCCTCAGTTGCAGGGCAGACTTGCAGGCACACGAATTATTGATGGAACTCACTAACATGTGTGTAGAGAAAGTGAAGCCAACAGAGCAATAGAAGGAATCTATCCAACTAATAAGAAGCTTATAACTTTTTGGCAATTTGTTTAACTTGGGAGTTATTGCTAAGTCAGAAAGGTATTGGGCCTCCGGGATCTTGGCAATGTTGCTAGGAGTCTCCAACTGTGAAAAGCAAGCTTTGCCAATGGGATTTTTTTTTTTTCTTCAGGTGTTCAGTGTTGAGTTTTTCAGGCCAAGACTTCTGGAAAAAGCAACATTAATCACATTGGCATGTGAAGTTCATAGGACTGGTGGCTGCCCCAACTCCCCCATTCAAGAATGTGCTACTAAGATCTTTCAATCTAGATAAGCTGACTCATTCATTCATTTACTCATTCAACAAATCCTTTTTGAGGTCCTACCATGTATCAGGAGCCACACCAAGTATCAGAAGACAGACGCAGGTAAAAACCGTCTTCCCAAGTTTCTGAATACACATGTTTTTACATTTTAATTCTATGTCCTCATGTCCTATCTTTTTCTTAACTCCTGACTCTGGAGTTCTGATTGAAACAAAGTTATGGGTTAGAGCCTTACAAGGACCAAACACACTTTCCCCAAGCTCCTTATTCTCACCTCTTTTAGCATATCCAATCATGAACTAGGTCCTGGTGATTCTATCTGCACAATTTTTTAATATGTATCTTTCTTTCCTTTCTTTTTCCACTGCTATTGCTTTATTCCAGAATGTTTTATGACTCTTGCATATATATGATCACAATAGCATTTAGGTCAAAGATCTCCAGTCTTTCTCTGCTCCAGATTATTGTCCATCCTGCCACCAGATTTATGCGCTCAAATATATTAGTCCTCTCCTTGAAAGTGACACTATTTCCATTGCCTCTTTGGTTAAGCAACTATTATCCAGCAGGACATCACATACCGCATCCTAAACAAGCATAGTCACTAAGAACATGAACTCTGGAACCAGAAACACCACGTTAAGATCCCAGCTTGGCCCGTTATGCCTTAGTTTTTTTCATCTGAAAAGTGGGGATGGTACCACCTCCCACCTGGGAGTAAAGGGTGAAATAGGACATTTAAATTCTTGGCACACTGAGTAGACAATCAATCATTAATATTTATAATAATCTTAATAGAGTTATTATATTCCATAGCTCTTACCTAAATTAGCTTATGATTCCCTAAAATTATTTTATTTTCCCCCTCCCTTTGCTCACATGTGTGTTCTGTATAAAATGTTCTTCCTTCTTCCCTGGTATCTCTCTGCCTTTTGATAATTTTTTAGTTGGAAGCGTGTATGTCATGAAATCTTTCTGATTCCTCTGGAAGCCAACACTTCCCTCCCTTTACTGAACTCCTTGTGGGCACCTCCCTCTATGTGCTACATGGTGCCTGGTTGGCAGTCCAAGCTCCCCCACCCCCTCCTTTCCTTTTCCCGCTGTCAGGCTGTGGGCTCCCTTGTGGGGACAGCGTTGTCACCCATGTTCTTCTAGCGCAGCGTCTGAAGTGAAGGCTTTGGGAATACATATGCTCACTTGTCACAGGTTGACATGGTTTGGAGAGACTGCATAGGACAACTACCTGACTTTGGGGTTCTGTCCAATCGATGGCTCTGAGCAGGCGTCAGTTTGTACAGTTTCCCTGTCCCACAGCCCCACTCCCCTCAAATACCTCCTGATGCTGGATGTTCTTGGCTTTGAAAATTTCTTGGATTTATCATAAAATTACCAAATTTCAGAGCTAAAAGAAGGCGAGGAAAGACATGGAGATCTTTTACTTCAGCCTCTTTGTTTCTCATGTGAGATTTTGCTGAAGTGTCCCCCTCCTTGAGAAACATTCTTTAAAACTCATTCTAGATGGAACAAGTCATTGCAGCTAGTACTTCCCAGTATACTGTATGTCCTTCCGTTGAGGTGTGTCACCCAGTGTTGTAATCGTTCTTATGCACAGCTGTTCCCCCACCCCCCAGTGGACCTTAGATTCTCTGAAGGCAAGGAAGTGAGTGGCTCATTATTCTTTATGTCCCTGGAACTCAACACAATGTCCAGTACATAGGAAAGAGCCAATAAATATTGACTGAATTGAATGGAATCCAAAGAGGTTAAGTGATTGAGTTATTGCATTGCACCTTCCATGATCTTTTCAGGGTACCAGCCTGGTTTGTCTAACCGAATTTTTAAAATCCTCACTCTGGAGGTCTAAGAAAAATGCTGCCTGATAATTTGATTGTTAAAAGATTCAGCACTGACTCTTTAGAGCATAAGAAAAAGCTCTCGGCCAGAGAAATCACTTACTTCTGGCAGAAAAAAAAATCAAGAATAAAAGTGATTATAGTACCTTGATTACGTGGGTAGGTCGCTAAAGCCACATGAGACATCTACAGGTGTCCTGACAGTTTTTCCTTCCTACATACCCGCTCTGCGGTACTCGAGAGGCGAGGGAAACCAGGTTCCATGGCTGTGTCTTGGAGGTGGTGGTTAGAGTTGCTTGCAGGGTTAATAAAGGCTGTTGAAGTTGAGCTTCCGTTGGTGGTTAACCCCTTGCCTTCTTTAAGCTCCCGTGAGACACCCGACTGATCTATGTGTGCAAGATCACTAATGTTGTGCATGGTGTATACGCTCTGGGGTAAGCCGGTGAGTTGAGAAAAGAACAAAATTTGTGGCAAGATGGGTTTGCACTCTTGTGTAATTTAGAACTTGACAACACATGCAAGTAAGTCTTGCTCCTTACTATAGAAGTGCTGAAGGTCGCCCAAACATAGGAACTCATACTAATCAGAGTAGGGAACAGCACATGAAGCAGAAGTGGGAATGGACCCAGAATTTTAGCCACAGCATTGCCTGAGCTGCTGTTTGAAATGGTTTGGTATTTCTTTTAGGTCTTGGCATTTGTGAGGTGATCGAGCTCTTTTGTATCTAATGCTCCTTCCTAAACTCCAGGGCCTAGGCCACTCTAGAAACAAGACTACGTAATTGCCAGAGCCACAGGGTTGTGGAGAGGAATGTGTTTGCCCCTCTGGTCAGATGTTGCCAAATGACATTCCTCAAAAGCTTTGAATGCCTCAAATGGGACGAAATGGCTGCAGAAGCCTTTGCCAGGAAATGACACAATGGGTTTAGTGCTAAGGAAGACCTACATTGAAATAAGAGGCTATTTCTTTGCAGATGAAAGACTTGGGGGAGGTCACTCAGGTAGAGGTGACTGGGGAAGGTAGACTCTCTGGAGCTTTCTAATCAATGAGACGGGTCAGTGATACCTTCTTTGTAGGGCAGTTGTGAATAGTACTTTAGATTAGTCAGGACTTTCCAGATAAACAGAACTAAGAGGGGGCATACGTACAGAGATATTTAAGAAACTGGCTCATGGGATTGTAGGGCCTGGCAGATCTGAGGCCTGTAGGGCTGGCAGGCTGGAAATGGAAACTCCAGCAGGATTGCTACATTGCAGTCTTGAGGCAGGATTCCTTCTTCTTGGGGGAAACCTTAGTTCTTGCTTTTAAGGCTTTTGACTGATTGGATGAGGAGCACCCCGCATTTGGAGTATAGTCTGCTTTACTCAAAGTCTACTGATTTAAATGTTAATTATATCTAAGGAAAAAAAGAGAGAGAGAGAAAGACAGACACAGAGGTAGAGACCGAAAGAGACAGAAAGCGGTGAGAGCTCGTGGGGGTCCCTGCTCTGTGCAAGGCGTTTTCACACGCAGAGCATCTGATGGTTAGTTTTATGCATCAACTTGACTAGGCTATGGAGCCCAGTTATTTGGTCAAATATTAGTTGAGACTGTCTCCGTCTCTCTCATCTGTCTCTTTGTTTCTTTCCTTTGTCTTCTCGTCTCTTACACCCTCCACCTGTTATTTTAATTATTTCTTGTAATATTTTGGTTTCTCTTTCTTGATGAGGATCACTTCTTTACTGTCTTGATTTTCTGCCTCATTACCACTCCCTGACTTTTTCTTTTCTGCTAGCCTCCCTTTCAACCACACCTCACCATATTCAAATCTTCTTTGCATCCTTCTAAACATACTCTCATAATCCTCCGTGTGCTCTCACTGTGACAGGCCTGACTCTCTTCAGCTGCCAAGTGCTCCTCCTCCTCTGTCCTGGAGCTCGGGTGTTGTGACAACTCCAGGGACCTGGGTGTGGTTTCATGTTGGGGAGAGTCACCCCTTCATGAGCTGATTAACTCCCCAGCTTCTGCGTGAGTTCCAGGCCCATGTCAGACTCTCGCCTGTTGTTTTTCTTGGATTGGCATAGGATGAGCTGTGTTGCAGATGGGACCAAATGCACCTGTGGGCAGCCCACCTGGCTAAGGCTATGGCATCCTTCATGGTCACAGGGTGACACAGAGGCCACCAATGACATTTTCAGATCATGTATGGGAAAGGAACCCTGAGCTTCCAAAGATGAATGGGTTCTCCAAGAGCAGTGGTCAGCAGGGACTACTTTTAGATATAAAGGAATATTCTTTTTAGATATGTGGGTGCCCCTAACCTAATTTTACACTTGACAAAAACTACTACTGAAAGAGTAAGTGAAGACAGCATGACCGTGTGTCAGGGAAGCAGTGGTTGCAGAGCCGGATGTGACTGGAGCAATCTTTGAGCCTAATGAGGACAATTTTAGACAATGAATCAGAAAAACTAGCTCAGAGGCACACAGCTGGTTTTGTCAGGACACAGACAAGAAGCGGGTCTCCTGACCTTTTTCTTTTTGCTTTTCTCCATAGTCCCAGTCTTTTTTCCAATGAGTAACCACGCCTGGTAACCGGGGGATAATTCCACTGCTAAGTCTCTGTGGCTCATTTCCCGTTGCAGAGATATGCACGAAAAATGCCGGTCATCTTTCCAGAGCGGCGCCAGGTAGCCAGGCGCATTAAGCCAAAAGCTATTTTGGAAAGACTCTGTTTTGTAGTCCCAGAAGCACCACTATTCACCAGATTATCATCTTCTTAATGCCAGATTTTAGGGGCAAAAATATCGATTCATCTTGTTACAAAGAAATTACCTTCTCCAATTTTCCAGTGTAGAATGGAACAGCAATCAGTTAAAAAAATAACTTTTAATAAGCCCCATTGTTAGACTCCTGTCTTTCCAGAATTGTTTTTATCCTTTGTCCCTAGGCATTTTTCCACCGAGAATCACTGGGATCAAAATGATTTTCTTTGGAGATGACACTCATTTCCCACCCCTTCTTTTGCTCGCAGATGAGTTTGTATGGCTCTCAACGTCCACTCGGGTGGCTGAGAGAATATTCTACCCGCTGCCAGCGCCTGGGTCCCACGGTCCCACGAACAAGAGTTCCCAGAGATTCTAATGCAAACCAGAAAACAAAAATCTGAGGACACTAGTTTTGCTCAAATACCTTCAGACATCTTTGCTTGATTTCATTTAGGTTTGAGTAAGTAATAGGTTGGCAAAGTTATTTAATCAATCAAATCTATACAATTTCTAGTGGTGTGGTCTTGAGTACTGTTTGTTTCCCCAGAAACCCAGATGTGATTTTATTTTAAAGGACTGCAGGGGATAATTTCTTCAGAGGATAATTTTTTTTTCTGTGAACACCTAATAATGACTCCACCTGCCCTTTCCACTGAGATTACGAGTTCAATGTGTAGCGCACTGTTTCCTCGTGGTCCTCACCACATTCACGAAGGACTAGCTTGTGTCCAGTTGTGTGTGCCTTCCTCTCTAGTGTGGGGCACTGCTGTCCGAGGTTTGCTAAAGCGGGGTACTGTGTGCAAATGGTCAGGGCAGGAACGGTAAGAGAACACTATGAACGGCCTGGACTTCACATTTGATCTGACCACTTTCTGCAGTGAATTTCTCATTCGGAATCTTGGCCCAACCATATTCTGTTATCATCACACATCAAGGCAATTCTAGAGAAAGAAAATTAAAGACTATGTACAGATCGGAGGGACTTTGAAGAAAGAGATATTGCTGCTCCCCCTCCCCCCACCGAAGGTCCTAGTGTCCCAATTATCTCTAAACAGAGTGACTTCATGGTTTAAAATAACTATATTCTTACTCCTTATGGTTCTGGGATCAGCTTTGTGGTTCTCACTCAGGGAAGCTCCTGTGAGAGCTCTGTCAGCTGAGCTGGGAAGACTCAAACAGCTGGACAGTGGGGCATCTCAGATGTCTCTCTGGTCTCTCTGCATGGTGTCTCCAGTGTGCTGGCTTCTGGAATACCAGAATTATTATGTGGTGTTTCAGGGCTCCAAAGATGCAGGGAGAGTTAGAACTAGAGGGAGAGTTAGAGATAGAGAGATCAAGATAGAGAGCAAAAGCCATATGGTCAGTTGTGATGGAGCTCCAGAAGTCATGCAGCATCTCCTTGTCAAAGCTGTCACTAGGAGAGGGGAAACAGACCCAACTTCTTGATGGAGACATGGCAAGGTTTTAAAAGACCATGTGTGGTCAGAAATGCTGCTAATATTTTTGGAAAATACAATCTGCTACACACAGTGTTACTCCTGAACAGGCGACTTGGCATCTGAGTCTCTGATTTCTACTCAGTAAAAAGACCGAGTTGGACGAAATGAGCTTCCTCCAAGAGCCTCTGCAGATCATACATTTGGTGACTCTGTAAATGAGTCCATCCATCTGTCACACTACACGTCATAAGACCTCTCTTCCTGACAAATTTTCTGAAACCACATCCTGTGCAGTGGTTACCACACAATCCTAGTCTCTTCTCAGCATGTTTGATCTGAAGACATTGCTTTATGTGGCTATTCCCTGGAAGTCTCCTGGATGTGGATAGCTAGGGGCAGGGGAAGTTTGTCCAAATCAGCGTTTTTATTGATGGAAGGGTATAGTTGTATTAATCTGGCCTAGGCCTGCCACTTCACAAATAAGATGGAATTCCATAGAGCAAAAGCATAGAGTCATATCATATTGAAAGAGATGCTTAAAAGAGAAAATGTATTTAGAAAGTGGCAATTAAGATGGGGAATGATTTTTAAAAGCTTGTCACATGAGAAGTGGTTAAAGAAATTTGCGCTTGAAAAAAGAAGACATATAAATATTATCTTTAAATATTTTAAAGTGCTTCATATGGAAAAGACATTCAATTTCTATGGAGATTTAAACAGAAATTTGAAAACATGTCTGAAATTTGGCCTATAGATAAATTACAGCTTTTATTTCCAATAAATCTGTGTATATTAGTATATACTAAAATTTTTTTATTGAGTAAATTATGCAACCTTTAAACATAAAAAAGATAGGGAAAATGTCTCATTTATTTTTCATCCTCTTACAGCACCAAATAATATTCTGGGCACTGAATAGATACTTAATAAGTATTGATCAATTGATGCTTGTTTATGACTTGATTATTGATTGGTATTTAGTGTTAATACCTTATTATTGTTTGGAACCTTTAAGATAGGCCTAAATAAATAGGATTGTAATATTAATATACCCTGATGGATTTTTTTAATTCATCCACTTCTTTCATTTGAATGAGTGCAGTTTTGCAGATTAATAGAAATCACACCTTGCTGTCTCTAGCACCAGGAAGCTCCTTCCAGAGGCTCTGCTCTGCTTTCGGACATGTTGAATTTTTATAGGCCATTCTCAGTGCCCATCTCAGAAAGAATGGATCACTCTCCAGAAATGAATGTGCATAAGGAAGTCTTGGTCCTTTCTGAATAAAGTCTTGTTTATTTATTTATTTATTTATTTTTTATTAATTTTTTTGTTTAATTACAGTTATTTGCAGCCTCTCCCCTCCCCCCTCCCTTCCCCTCCTGTCCCACCCCCCCAACCTCCCTCCTCCCCCTTAGTTCTGTCCATGTGTCCTCTACCGTGATTCCTAAAAACTCTTCTCCCCATTGTCCCCTCCCCCTTCTCCCCTGTCTATTGTTAGACTGTTCTTAATTTCAGTGTCTCTGATTATGTTTTGCTTGCTTTCTGCTTTTGTTGGTTATGATCCGGTTAAAGGTGAGATCATAAGGTATTTGTCCCTCACTGCCTGGCTTACTTCACTTAGCATAATGCTCTCCAGTTCCATCCATGCTGTTGCAAAGGGTATAAGCTCCTTCTTCC
>PVJI01033262.1:0-11430 GCA_004026765.1 Micronycteris hirsuta
AAATGATGTAACAGTGTACCTGGAAAAACTCTAAGGATCAAGGATAAAATGTAGTCTAAAATAAAAGCACCTGGAAGAAAATAGCATTGGGTGAGGACAACAAAATGGGAATAGTTGATGGCACAACCACACTGACTGGGATGAGAAAGGAAGAGCTAACCTTGGGAAATCAGTATTTTCACTGTACAGTGTTAAGTCTAAAGACAAAAAAGGAACAAGGAAAGGCTATAGTAGGCATAATAGTATTGAATTGAAATTATAAGTAGCAATTTGAATTCATGGTTTGTAATATTGACATAATGGATAAATATAGAAATAACTATAAGTGTATGTGTGTGAATGGTTTAGAGTGCAGCCATGGATTTCCTAGTTCTATCCTCTAAGGGAGGTCTAGAATTAATGACACTCAGTAGCAAACGTTACACCTGGAATTCAGATCTTTGTTTCTAAATACTATTTTTCAGTAAAAAGAATGAAGAATCCTTAGAGAAATTGTTAATTTGTTAACTCCAACACTGGAGCAGGGCAAGTACGAAAAACCGGCTGAACTCTTTATTGTCAAACAGTAAGGAGAATCTCGAATGATGGTGGTATATTCACAATACATAGAAGCCAACACAAAAATCTCCCAATAACTAATTCTGAGAAAATTTAAGTAACAAAATAAATAATGAGAGTATTGGATTATAATCTTCAGAATAAATTAAATATCCAAAACTCTTTAATCTAATTGTATAAATTAGTAAAAGTGTAAAGGGGACAGCTCTTCCTTAATATGGTTATTATAGAGAGATACAAGAAATAAATGCAATATGGAATCCTAGATTGAATCCTGGGCCAGAAAAGGAACATTAGAATATTAATGAGATTCAAATACAGTCTATAATTAATTAATAGCATCAGGTTCATGTTAAATTTCTGGTTTAGATAATTGTACTGTTTTTATGCTAGTGAAGACTGTATGGAAAATCTGTATAGAATTTTTGCCACTTTTCTTGCTATTACACTTAATTAGCAAGAAAAAAGTCTTTTGAGAGAAAATGTATGAAATACACAATTATATTTATTATGATGATACAGTGGGAAATGCATAGGTAAATTAATATTATAGCTCAGACTATGTCTCTAAATCACTCTACAACTAATTGCAAGACTATTACTATGATTATTTTTGTGTCAACTTCACTGGACTAAGGGATGCCCAGAGAGTTGGTAAAAATATCATTCTGACTGTGTCTTTGGGGGTGTTTCTGAAAGAGATTAACATTTAAGTTGGTAAACTGAGTAAAGAACATTATCCTCAGAAATGTGGGTGGCCATTATCAAATCTGTTGAGGGCCCAAAAAGACCAAGAAGTTGGAGGAGAGGTGAGTTTCCTCTCTGCTGGTTGGGGACATCCATTTTCTCCGGGGACATTGGTGTCCCTGGTTTTCAGCTTTCTGCGTTTCGACAGAAGCCATACCACAGTCCTTCCTGAGTCTCCAGCTTCCTGATGGTAGGTAATAAGACTCAGCCTCCATAATCATGTAAGCCAGTCCCTCATAAGAAATTTCTTTCTCTATATCTATAAATATATCTAATTGCTTCTGATCTACTGGAAAACTCTAACACAATCACATAAGTGTAACAATGAGTAACACATTTGTAAATAAAATTCAATATTTCCATGGTTCAAACTTTACATAATCTCTATTCTACGAAATGAATTGCTATCATAAATAATGCCACCATTAAGGACCTATATGGAATGTAATGATCACAATTGTCTTGCATCTGGAATATTAATAAAGTATTTTAGAAATTTATTTTGAAGAAAATTGAATGTTGGCCCAATAAAAGTTATAATTTATATATCATTGTATATTATTGAAGTAGAAATTGTAATTAGAGACTTGTAGAAAATAAACAAAAATAGAATTAGCAGTTACTTCTGGCCAAGATGGAGGCATAGGTAGACACATAGTGCCTCCTCATACAACCAAAAGAAGGACAACAACACATTTAAAAACAAACAACAACCAGAACTGCAAACTGTATGGAATTCCAACAACCAAGGAGTTAAAGAAGAAACATTCATCCAGAATGGTAGGAGGGGCAGAGATGGGCAGCTGGGTGGAGAGAACTTGAGGCAAGGCTGCAGCTGGCAGACTGGGCAGTGCCACATTTATGTGCAGATAAACCAGGAAGAACAACTTGAGAGTGAGACAGACCGTGCAACCCAGGGTTCCAGCTCAGCGAAATAAAGCCTCAAAACTTTTGACTGAAAACACCTGTGGAGGTTGAGGCAGCAATGGGAGAAACTCCCAGTCTCACAGGAGAGCTCGTTGGAGAGACCCACAGGGTCCTAGAACGTACACAAACCCACCCACCCAGGGAATCAGCACCAGAAGGGCCCAATTTGTTTGTGGGTAGTGGGGGAAGTGACTGAAAACTGGCAAAGAGCAGAGCAAATGGCACTGTTTCCTCTCAGACTCCCCCCCCACACAGTGCCACTATACAGTGGTGTGGGTTGCCCCACCCTGGTGAACACCTGTCTCTACCCCTTACTACAGTATAGATGCACCAAGACCAAAAAAAAAGGCCCAAATGAAAGAACAGTTCAAAGTTCCAGAAAAAAATACAACTAAGTAACAAAGAGATAGCCAACTTATCAGATGTAGAGTTCAAAACACTGGTTATTGGGATGCTCCAGGAACTCACTGGGTACTTCAACAGCATAAAGAAGACCCAGGAAGCAATGAAGGTTGCATTATGTGAAATAAAGAAAAATCTACAGGGAACCAACAGTGATGGGAAGGAAACTAGGATTCAAATCAACTGTTTGGAGCAGAAGGAAGAAAGAAACATTCAACCTGAATAGAATGAAGAAACAAGAATTCAAAAAAATGAGGAGTGGCTTAGAAACCTCTAGGACATCTTTAAATGTTTCAATATCTGAATCATAGGGCTGCCAGAAGGTGAAGAAGAAGAGCAAGGAATGGAAAACTTATTTGAAAAAATAATGGAGAGCTCCCTCAATCTAACAAAGGAAATAGACTTTCAGGAAGTCCAGGAAGCTCAGAGAGTCCCAAAAAAGTTGGATCCAAGGAAGCACACATCAAGGCACATCAGAATCACATTATCCAAGATGAAAGTGAAGGAGAGAATCTTACAAGCAGCAAGAGAAAAGGAGACAGTTACCTACAAATGAATTCCCATAAGACTGTCAGCTGATTTCTCAAAAGAACCTTGCAGGCAAGAAGGGGCTGGAAAGAAGTATTCGAAGTCATAAAAGGCAAGGACCTACATCCAAGATTACTCTCTCCAGCAAAGCTATCATTTATAGTAGAAGGGCAGATAAAGTGCTTCCCAGATAAGGTAAAGTTAAAGGAGTTCTTCATCACCCAGCCCTTATTATATGAAATGTTGAAGGGACTTATTTAAGAAAAAGAAGATCAAATATATGAATAGTAAAAAGACAACAAACTCACAGCTATTAACAACCAAACCTTAAACAAACAAACAAACAAACTATGCAAACAACCAGAACAGGAACAGAATCACAGAAATGGAGGTCACATATCGGGGAATGGGAAAGGGGAGAGGGGGGGGAAAGGTACAGAGACTAAGTAGCAGAAATAGTAGATAGAAAATAGACAGGGGGAGGTTAAGAATAATATAGGAAATGTACAAGCCAAAGAACTTATATGTACAACCCATGGACATGAACTAAAGGGGGAAGAATGCAGGTGGGAGGGTGGTGTTCAGGGCACAGGGGAATAAAGTGGGGGAAATGGGACAACTGTAATAGCATAATCAATAAAATATATGTAGAAAAAAGAAAACAAAAATAATTCTTCATGAGCAAAAATATTATTCTTTCAAATCTGGATATGTGTCTCAGCACTCAAAAAACTAAATTCCATAATAATTATATAATTGCTATTTTAATATTTGTTTAAATTTAAATCTAATGTAAGATGAATCTATATTTATTTGTCAATATATTCAAATTTATATATGTGTATTATATTTGTAGACATATTTTTCCACACATTCCTTTCCATTGACATCCTATCCAGCCTTATTAATAATTAATCTGAATCCTGAGAACTAATTGAGTTCATGACTATAGTCCATGTTGCAATTAACAGCATGAACTGGATTGACTGATTCATTTTCTTTAATTTTAAATTTATGTGTTTCACTGAGGAATGTTATTCAGAAACTACTACTTCCAATACATTTGATCATAAATATTACTTATTAATTTTTATGTAGTATAACAATGCTGACTATATGTTTGATAGAAAGATTTTGCTATAATAGAGAAGTATATTACAAACTTTATACCCCTTATATATGCATATATGTACACAGTATTGAGAACCACTGATTAATTACTACAGGAATAATTGGAATGAGAGGTTTATTTCAAAAAACATATGCTTGTTAACTTGCAGTTTGAAGTCACATTCATAGCCACTAATTTTGTTTTTATAGTTTCTGACTTTAAAATTATAAAGTATTTGTAAATACTTCCCAAGGTGGCTAGAAAAAAGAAAACAAATCCACATTCAAAATATTATTTTTATTAACATAGGTTAGTATTTTTCCTTTCCATTAGATTAAAGAGAGTATCTGTAGGGATATATACAGGATTTCAAGAAAGTTTCTTTAAGAAGCTAACTTAGAAGGCATTCTTATTTCACTGAATTTTAAAATAGCATTAGAAAACAAAACTACAGTCAAACAAAAGACTTAAAAAAGATTGTCCTCAGCGTATATCACCAAATGCTGATCTGAGGAAAAGAATGCCTCTTAAGAAGCTCAGAAAGAAATGAGGTAAGGTAGGAAACCACATCAAGATGAGGTAAAAACATGGATTGCAACAATTAACTTCAGAAGCTGAAAAGACATTACACATCCCAAGCCCAGGAGATAGAGTTTTGCCACTTCTTTAGTTGATAATATTGCTTTTATGATATCATGATACCCACCTGTATTGAATTCATATATATAAAATTCTTAAATCTATCAATCAAATGTAAAAGTCTGGCCAAAAATCCCACAGGATCAATGTTAAATTTCCCCACATTTGTCAAACCTGCTTATATTGAATTTCCACTTACATGAACCTATAGGTCTCCCCAGCGATGCTGTGTTTTTATAGGACTTTCTTCTACTTCTGGTGCCACAGAGGGGAGTCCAAACAACAGAGGAGGTGCTTCCCTGAAAATATTGAATTACTTTGTTTTATTCAAATTTATTAAAATTTCTGTCTGATATTTGGAAGTTAAGCTTAAATATTTAACTTCTTATTTGTCTCATCCTAATTTTAATTATTTTTAATCTTACAATATTTTAGGATAATTTCTTCTATTTTAGAAAAAATGAAAGAATTATTTTTCTTATATATTGTAAAATGTGTTTTGTTTTTTGTATATGGGACATAAATTGTGGAGAGTCCATCTTTTGGGAGTTATACTTAGCACTAGAGTCCATAGCATTGCTGAAAAACACAGGATCTTGTAAAAATGTGGTTATCGATATCACACTTTTTTGTTGTTGTTCAATCATTCTAGGTTAGTCACACAAATGTACTTTTATTACACTGAGAGAAGAAAGACTCTTGCTGTTGTTGTATTATGCCCGATTCATAGGAAAACGTAAAAAAAAAGTTTCCTAAGTACTACTATATAGCTTCCCCACTCAGCAGGGATATTTGTAATGGATTGAGCTTATTGGATATCATTTGAATTTTTCTTTGATTTCCATAAAAGTTGCCACTGAAACTCTGCCTTAAGGATAAATCACATTGAAGAACAATGCATTATATAAAGAATTATGTCTTTCTTATAAGTAAATAAGTGAGGTGATGAATAGTAAACACAGTTCATTGTGAACACAGTTATATTTCAAATAGTGGTCTGATAAAAGATGAACAATTTAAGGGCGAATGAAGCTCCTTTACTCCAATAGTTTGCAAACTGCCTTTTATGAAGTGTTAGTCATTGTTTGGTGGAAAGGAGGCTTCTGACTTGTCTACATACTAAAATGGAAAATTTGGTATGTATTAGAAACATAAAAGTTTCAGAAATATTCTATAATTACCAAACTAATGGTTATGGGGAACACACTTCATTATTAATGTGTAGTAGACATTAAAGGTTACTGGGGATCGCTTAGCCCATCCCTAAAACCTCCTCAGTTGAGACTGGTATAACTGAGAATGTGAGAATATGTATATTGCCATATTCATATATATGTTTTTTATTTTAAATATTTTATTTCTTTTATTTTTTCATTATTTATTAGGAAACTTTTAATGTCTGTGAGTAACTTTCAAATTTTCTCATGCAAATCGTACTCTGGCAGTGAAGACCTTCAAAAATTTTGAACTCAGCTTAGAAAAGGTTAACAAGTAGTAGAGCAAATTTCATGAATGGATAATAATGACAACCTTTTGCATTCATTTTGTGATGATTGCTTCTAAATCCATTGATTCATAATCATATAACAAACATCTATGTAGTGCCAACTACTGTCTATAATGGAACTAAATGTGGTAATGGAAAAATAAGATAAATAAAATCAGTGCTGCACTGGTGGCATTTTATAGTATACAGGGGAGATTGACTTATAAATTATACTTTGATTCAAGCTATCAGAAGAAATGCACAAATTACCATGTGAGCAATAAAGGAGGATGGCTTTTTCTATGGTGAAAGAACAATATTCTCTTAAACAATTTGAAGAGCCAATCTCATGCCTACTACATAGTTAACTCAATACACAATTTATTCCATTAATATACTCACTCAACAAACCCTTTGGGCATCTGTTATGTGCAGGAGACACACAAATGAAAATGTATTACAATAGAGTATGAGATGTTTAAGAACATAGACAACTAATTAACTTGATCATAGACAGTGAAGAGAAGACTCGGAGAGGAGGCAGAGAGGACTTTAGAACTGTTTCTGGAAGAACAAGCTTTCTATACTAGTAAGGGGCCACAAAAGAGGACAAGGATTGGGTCCTAGGTAAACAGGGAGCCACAAGTGCAAAGAAAGGATGTGAAAACTCAAGTGTTTAGGACATTTTATCATACCTAAAAAAATGACATTATTTTCAAGAAAGAGTTACCTAAGCAAAATTTATACCTCCCTTGTTCCTGCCTAAGTTATAAATCTCACATTAAAGATGTACTAGAGATTGGGTATAAGCATTGTCACCTATCTATCATAAAGTATACATTTTTAAAATATAAAATGTATGATAATGATATTTTTTATTTTGTAATTGATATATAATTCACACAAACCATGCTAATAGTAAGTGTTCAGCTCCATGATGTTTTTTATTTATATAACCACTCATGTAAACAGGCACCAGAGCATGTGCACAGAATTTTCAGCATGCCTTATCGTTACCCTTTGTCTCCCATTCACCACCTACCTATCCAATATAACCATTAGTCTGATTTCTATCATCATAAATTAGTTTTGGCTGTTTGTGAAATGCATTTAAATAAAATCGGATGGCATGCATTCTGTTGTGTCTGGCTTCCTTCAATCAAAATTAAATTTTGTAATTCATCTTTGCTGTGGCAAGTATCAATAATTTTTTTCACTTAATTTGCACTATATTCCATTTTGTGAATATACCATAATCTATTTATCTACCTTATTTCATGTTGATGTTCCTTTAGGTTAATTCCAGTTTAGGGTTCTTAGAAATAAAGCTGATGTGAATATCTTTACAGTGGATGTCAGCATACATTTCTGTTGGGCATAAGTCTGTTTAGAAAACATCCAGCCATTTAATATGAAAAATAGAGACATTTACTGAAGAAGATACAAGATACAAGAAACATTATACATAGGACATTGATGCCTCAATCTCATTCAAAGTAGGCACCTTGGGACCTCACACAGTTCTCCCAACAGCCATCAACTATTTTCCTGAATCTCACTGATGGTCTGAGATCTCTTCCCTTTCAAAGGTGATTTTAGTTTTTGGAAAAGCCAGAAGTTACAGGGTGCCATATCTGGGCTGTAGTGGGTCTGAGTCACCTGGGTGATTTGCTGTTTTGCAAAAAAACTCTGCAGGAGATGTGATGCATGATAGGACCCATTTTTGTGATGAAGATGCCAATCACCAGTTGCCCTTAGCTGTGGCCTTCTGAATCAAATAGTTGCTGTGGAGGAATGTTCAAGTGTAATGCAAAATATGATGCAGATTCTTTGCTCTACTCGATCAGCTATTTTTAACACGATAGCCACAGAGTACATGTGCTCACTCAGTTGCATCTACCATCTCTACTGACTAGTACATTAAAGCCATCACTGTTCATGCATGTGAATTCCAGTCCATTCTCCTTGGCTGCCAGGTTACATGGATGTTGCACAAACCACTCTCATGTTAACAATGGCTGGACTTTTTATTCTGGATAGACCTCGTATATGCCAAAATGAATTCCTGGGTCATATTAAGCTTAAGTAAGTATTGAATGTCAATATTTTGTGAATTAAAATTTTCTCAAAGAAAAATAAGTAATGCTGATAACTGCAATAATTTGCTAGAGTTACCATTATAAAATAACAGATTAGATGGCTTGTAAAACAAAAATTTATGTTCTCACAGTTTTGGAGGCTAGAAGTTCAAGATCAAGGTTTCTTTCGAGGCCTCTCTCCTTGGCTTGTAGGTGCCACCTTCTCTCTGTATCTCATATGGTTTTTTCTCTGATGCACGTAGTCCTCTCTGTGTGTCCTAATCGCTCTTATTAAAAAGACACCAGTCAGACTGAATTAAGACCCATCCTAATGGCCTCAATGTAACTTAATGACCTCTTTAAAGGCTCTATTTACAAATACAGTAACATTCTGAGCTACTGGGGTTTAAGGCTTCAACCTATGAATTTGTGTTTTTTGGGGGGGAGTGGGGCAGGGGAACACAATTCGGCCCATAACAACAGCTTAGTCAGATTCCCTTATTGCAAAATCATTTTTAAACTTTAAAACACCTTTAACTCCTGAAAGAAAAAAATCATATGAATATTAATTCATAATCTAAATAGATATAATACTTTTCTAAATAGATTCAGAAAATAATAAGCGCAGTGAGCATTTGACAAAGTGTTGACCTAAATCCCTCTGTTACCAATAAGAAAATAAGAATTTCCTCAAATTTATTTGTCTATAAAGTAAAACATTTTTCAATTACAAATAACTTTTAATTGGAATCAAGTGATATATATATATATATGTATAAATATTTATATCTATATAAATTTTTCCTACCAAATGAAAATACAGGCATTGTTCATTTTCTACAAAATAGAGTTAAGAAAAGTAATGTTTCCTGATTACAATAATTTGTAAAAATATTCTTTAAAGAGAAAAATGGACAGCTTAAATAAGTGAATCTTACATATGGTGTACATACATTATTTCATCTTAATTCTCTCAATATTCAGTGATATCAGTATTATTATCTCAGTTTTATAGATATGAAAACTAGGGACCAGATTTTTCAAGTGTTCAAGGCTTTGGGAGCAAGAACTTGGTAAGTCAAAAAATCTTTTTATAATATGTAGTATGTGATTTTTAATTCAAATATATATATTTCTATAAGATAATGCCTTCAGCCTATAGCCAGTAGGCCATATACTTATCATTCATTCATTCGTTCACTGCCACTATTTATCCAAGCAGAAAATATATATTTACTTACCTGTGCCAAAGATTGTGCTGGGTTGTGATGATACAGAAAAGAGGTTATAATCTAGCGTGGAGTTACATAAATTTAGAAAACCAATAAATATATTCAATAAACCTTTATTATAATCAATTGCATTATCTTCTATAACTGAACTTAAGTTATATACCAGCCCCTAATTTATTAGTGGAAACATTTTCTCTGAATATTTATTCAAAATTTGGAGAATGCTTGATGTGCCAGCCCAGACCTGGTCAATATCTTTGGTAAGGTAGGGATGGTGGTGATAACAAAGACTTCATAGTGTATTCATGCCTGCCATTTCCTGAAATGTCCTCAATAGTTTCCTTCCAATTCCATTCCTTGTGTATTTCTGCTATATAAAAATCAGCTGGTTAATGATGGACAAATGTTCTGAGAAATGTGTTGCTAGGTAATTTCTCTGTGCAGACATCATAGAGTGCACTTACAAAACCTAGATGGTATAGCCTCGGCTAGATGATAAAGCCTATGACTCTGTAGGGGAGGAAAAATAATTTTCCCTCTAGCCTTCTGGGTTCTTGGCTGATAAATCCCTGTAATAAAAGACAGATTAATAGGTGGAAAACAAAGAAAAGTTTAATAACATATATACCTTCTGGTTATAGGAGAGACCTGGGAAATTGAGTAACCCTCCAAAATGGCTGAGCCATCACCTTAATTACTACCTTCTGCTAAAGACAAAGGAAGATATCAGGAGTGGGAGAAGTCAGTGAGCGGTGGTTGCCAGGAAAAGCACAGTAAATGAGCCTAAGTTTGTTATGCAGATTTAAGTCTTTGCCTTTTGAAGTGATAAGAGTTTTTAGAGATAAGCTCACCCCAATTCCTGGTACAGGATAAAAAAAAAAAAAACCTTAGAAATGGAAATTTCCCTTACAAATATAAATTTCTTTTAACAAGGGTAACTTCTACTTGGTTTTCAGAGGTTCTATCATGTCTGCTGGTTCTTAAAATTAACCATCCTAAAATAATTCTAATGCCAAAGAGACATATGATAGTGTAACAAATTGTGTTCCCCTATATATCCTAGGCAAAAACCTGTAGAATTTGTTACTGTACTGAATACTTGAGGCAACTATACACAATGGTAAGTTTTTGTGTAATGTGTTGCCTGAAACTTGTGATTGCCAGAATGTCACTGGGTGATAGAAATTTCAGCTCCATTATAATCTTATGGGACCATCATTTTACATGTTACCCGTTACCAATTGTTGACCAAATGTCATTACTGGGCATGTGACTGTAATCTGGTCTACCCATTTCAATGTCAATAGCTCTTTAAGAAACATCTATGCTGGAATTAGGTGTAAAAAACTTATCTGCGAAATTCCAGGGCTCCAAGGAGATCTGAAGTTGTTTCAAGATAAAACACCTAGCAACAGTAATAGGAATTTTTTCTTGCTTTCTGAATCTTATGTGAGTTTAGATTTTTTAGAATTTTTCCAATTTCTTTTTTTATCTTTTTTTAATTATTGTTGTTCAATTACAGTTATCTGCATCCTCTCCCCTCCCCTCCCACATCCCCCAGCCCCCGCAACCTCCCCTTCCCCCTTAGTTCCGTCCATGTGTCCTCTACAGTGATTCCTGAAAACCCTTCTCCCCATTGTCCCCTCCCCCCTCCCCCCTGGCTATTGTTAGACTGTTCTTAATTTCAATGTCTCTGGTTATGTTTTGCTTGCCTTCTGCTTT
>PVJI01033263.1:0-11421 GCA_004026765.1 Micronycteris hirsuta
GCAGAAAAAGTACTCGATAAGGTGCAGCATCCATTTATGATAAAGACACTTAGCAAAGTGAGAATACAGGGAGCATACCTCAACATAATAAAAGCCATATATGGCCTTTATAACAAACCTACAGCCAACGTTATACTCAATGGACAAAAACTAAAATCTTTCCCATTAACATCAGGAACAAGACAGGGTTGTTCACTATCACCACTTCTATTTAACATAGTACTGGAAGTTTTAGCCACAGCAATCAGACAAGAAAAGTAAATAAAAGGCATCCAAATTGGAAAGGAGGAAACAAAACTGCCATTGTTTGCAGATGACATGATAGTGTACTTAGAAAATCCTATAGACTCTGCCCCAAAACTACTCGATCTAATAATTGAATTTGGAAAAAGCGCAGGATATAAAGTCAATATCCAGAAATCAAAGGCATTTTTATATACCAACAGTGAAACAGCAGAAACAGAAATCACGAAAAAAATCCCATTTGATATAGCAACAAAAAAATAAAATACCTGGGAATAAACCTAACCAAGGAGGTAAAAGACCTGTACTCAGAAAACTACACAACGCTGAAGAAAGAAATCATGGAAGACACAAACAAATGGAAACATATACCATGTTCATGGATTGGAAGAATCAACATCATCAAAATTTCCATAGTCCCCAAAGCAATTTATAGATTCAATGCAATCCCTATCAAAGTACCAATGGCATAGTTCACGGGTGTAGAACAAACAATTCAAAAATTTATATGGAACCATAACCAACCCCGAATATCAGCTGTAATTTTGAGAAAGAAGAGCAAAGCAGGAGGAATCACAATTCCTGATATCAAACTGTATTACAAGGCCACTGTTATCAAAACAGCTTGGTACTGGCCTAAAACAGACAGATAGACCAATGGAACAGAATAGAGAGCCCAGAAAAAAACCCAAGTCTCTACGGGCAATTAATCTTTGACAAAGGAGGCAGAAGCATAAAATGGAATAAAAATAGCCTCTTCAGCAAATGGTGTTGGGAAATCTGGACAGCCCCATGCAAAAAAAAATGAAACTTGAGCACCAGTTTACACCATATACAAAAATAAATTCAAGGTGGATAAAAGACTTAAATGTAAGTCATGACACTATAAAAGTTCTAGAGGAAAATATTGGTAGGAAAATCTCAGACATTCCACGCAGCAACATCTTCAATAATATGTCCCACAGAGAAAGGGACATAGAGGAAAGAGTAAACAAATGGGACCTTATCAAAATAAAAAGCTTCTGTGGGGCTAAAGAAAACAGTATTAAAATAAAAAAAGAACCAACCATATGGGAAAACATATTTGCCAATGATATCTCAGACAAGGGTTTGATCTCCAAAATATACAGAGAATTCATATGACTCCACTCCAGAAAGACAAAAACCCAATTAAAAAATGGGCAAAAGACATGAACAGACACTTCTCAAAAGAGGACATACAGAGGGCCCAGAGACTTATGAAAAGATACTCAACATCATTAGCCATCAGAGAGATGCAAATTAAAACCACAATGAGATACCACCTCAAACCAGTCAGAATGGCTATCATCAACAAAGCAACAGATAACTGTTGGAGGAGATGTGGAGAAAAGGGAACTCTACTGCACTGTTGGTGGGAATGCAGACTGATGCAGCCATTGTGGAAAACAATGTGTAACTTCCTCAGAAAAATGAAAATGGAACTGTCTTTTGACCCAGCAATTCCACTACTGGGATTATACCCTAAGAATCCTGAAAAACCAATTCA
This sequence comes from Micronycteris hirsuta, assembly GCA_004026765.1. Lineage (NCBI taxonomy): Eukaryota > Metazoa > Chordata > Mammalia > Chiroptera > Phyllostomidae > Micronycteris > Micronycteris hirsuta. The sequence goes on from PVJI01033263.1 coordinate 1,772, forward strand.
AAAGAACCTATGCACTCCAGTGTTCACAGCAGTACAATTCACAATAGCCAAGTGCTGGAAACAACCTAAGTGCCCATCTATAAAATGAATGGATCAAGAAACTGTGTTATGTTTACACAATGGAATTATACGCAGCAGAAAGGAGGAAGGAGCTTATACCCTTTGCAACAGCATGGATGGAACTAGAGAGCATTATGCTAAGTGAAGTAAGCCAGGCAGTGAGGGACAAGTACCATATGATCTCACCTTTAACTGGAACATAATCAACAAAAGCAGAAAGCAAGCAAAACATAACGAGAGACATTGAAAGTAAGAACAGTCTGGCAGTGGCCAGGGGGGAGGGGACAATGGGGAGAAGGGTTTTCAGGTGCCACTATGGAGGACACATGAACAGAACCAAGGGGGAGGAGAGAGGTGGGGGAGGGAGGTGAGGTTGGAGGGGGTGGGGGAAGGGGAGGGGAGAGGATGCAGATAACTGTAATTGAACAACAATAAAGTAATTATTATAAAAAGAATTAGAATCTCCTAGTTTCTATTTCAAAGAATATAGTCTATATGAGATAAAAAATCCTGAGACTGAAATAGTGCAATGATTAAATTTTGTCCTCCAGAAATATTTGTGGTCGTCTTATTTTAATTTAATGTAAACTTGATCTCAAGTTATTCTGGGATAGTTTTACTCAACTTGATGAAAAATAATGCATGTACATCAAAAATCAACTTATGAGAATCATAAATCATAATAAAATTGCCACATTCTGGTAGATAGATGCATGATGGAGAAGGATAGTAAAAGGTTAATGGAAGAATATAGGTAGTGGGTATAACAAAGTTTATGCAGAAATTCTTCATCTTTGCTACATACTTGAAAAATTTTATAATAAAATTCTTGATTGTTTACTGTGATAATATTTGAGTTTTAATCTCCCCCTTGAAAAAATATAACGGGATAAAAGTTGATATTAAAAATGATCAACTAGTTTTTTAAACATGCAGATTTCATAATAAAAATGCATATAAATACTTCTAAATTGCAAGTTATTAATATCATTAACAAAATGCATTGCTTACTGTGAGTCTTTTCTAGATCTTGTCCGTTGTGCCAGCCTTTCACTGCATCCACCAAAGAACTTTGTAATGAAGTCATCTACTTCAAGCATGAAAGGTTGACCTAGAACATCATAATACACCTCATCAGCCAATCCCTTCCATCTGGGATCATCAAAAGAGTATTTGATCCTTAACTGCATTGACCCCTTCAACCAGTGGTCAGAAGGCCACATTCCACTGGCCGAGGAGCCTTGACCAAATGATAATGTATCCAATGGTGGCAAAAGCTCAATCCCTTCCAAGAGCGAGCCTGAATATCAGCTGCTCCCACAGTAAGCACTTCCTGCCACAAAGAACATCCAAATAAACATGTCTAAGGAGAAAGACTCTGAAGGAGACTTGATTTGGGGTGGCAAACACACAATACAATATACAGATGATGTACTGTAGAATTGTATACATGAGACCTGTATAATTTTATTAACCAATGTCACCCAATAAATTCAATAAAAAATTAAAAACTAAAGTCTTTGAAAAGTTGAAAAAATAAAATAAAATAAAGAGAAAGATTCACAGAACAGGGAGGTAAAACAATTCTGATTTAGTGTGGTTCTAATCGTGCATTTCTTTAAAATGTCTGGGATAAATAGGCAACTTGACAAACACAAGTATTTAAGGGCTCTTCATATATGCACCTGCTCTGGCTGGATAATAGTACAGAGTTGGTGCTGCTCTGTGTATCCTGTAGCATCCCAGTTTACTCCCAACGATTGCCTTTCTCTGGGAGGTACCCTTATTATATCAAATGAAGAAAATACATTTTTAAGAAAGACATTAAAAATAAATACACAGATAGCGTTCAATGCAAAGCAGTTCTGCTGACTCAGCATAGCCTACACACATGCCTAAAACATCACAAGCCTCTAAAATACACCAAGAAAATTGTACACAAAACCAGGAATCACAACCTGTGTTGTAGGACCCATGCATCTGGATGACCACAAACCTGGAGCCTGTCATGAACATCAAACAAGGAAGTAATATTGCAGCCACCAATTATTGAGTACCTGCTATGTGCTATATAAGTATATTTGCAAATGTTTCTTCATTTTTTTCCCTCACAACAAATCTTCATGGAACATACTGTTAAACCATATTAGAGATGATGACATTCAGGTCTGAGTGGTAATATCTCATATTAGTAGGTGGAAAAACTGCAGTTCAAGTCAGCACTGTTTGACTCCAAAAACTCCTCTCTTTGAGTTATATACCAGGCTGGTTCCAGGGTTTGGTATAATCATTCCCTGTAACTTCCTCCTCACAGAGCAAAACCTGAACATATTTAAAGGTCTTCAGGGTTAAAAACAAAAATCTCATGGCATTCAGTTCTGCTTGGACAAAATTTTCTTTCTTTTTTACCAGGAGTTTTCAAAATTACCTTTTCCCATTCCATAGAAATTTAATCTGTTGCTTACCACACTTTAGCTAGTAGGCCATTAAAACATGTCTTTAGCCCTGCCTGGTGTAGCTTAGTGGATTGAGTGCCAGCCTGAGAACCAAAGGGTCGCCAGTTCAATTCCCAGTCAAAGTGTATGCCTGGGTTGTGAGCCAAGTCCCCAGTAGAGGGTATATGAGAGGCAAGCACACATTGATGTTTATTTCCTTTTCTTTCTCCCTTCCTTCCCCTCTCTCTAAAAATAAATAAATGAAATCTTTTTAAAAATATGCCTTTAAACCTGGATGATATTTTTATTAAATAAGTATATTTTATTTTATTTTATTTTGTTTTTAAGTATATTTTATTCATTATGCTATTACAGTTTTCCCAATTTTCCCCTCTATCTCCCCTCCGCCCTGCACCCAACCCTCCAGCATTCTCCCCACCTTAGTTCATGTTCATGGGTGTGCGTATAAGTTCTTTGACTTCTCTGTTTCTTATACCATTCTTAACCTTCCCCATCTATTTTATGACCACCAATTATGCTTCTTATTCCCTGTGCCTACCCCCCACCCATTATTCCCCTCCCCTTCTCAACTGAAAACCCTCCATGTGACGTCCATTTATCTGATTCTGTTCCTGTTCTGGTTGTTTGCTTAGTATTTGTTTTCATGGTTTTACTTTTTATGTTCAATTGTTTTTTTTATTTTATTTTTTTACTTTACTGTTCTTCAATTACAGTTGTCTGCATTTTCTCCCATCCCCTCCTCCCCACTCCATCCAACCCGACCTCCCTCCCCTGCTTCGACCCTTCTCCTTGGTTTTGTCCAGGTGTCCTTTGTAGTAGTTCCTGAAAACCCTTCGTTCCACAATCCCCTCTCCCCTCCCCTCTGGCTATTGTCAGATTGTTCTTAATTTCAATGTCCCTGGTTATATTTTGCTTGCTTTTGTTCCGGTTAAATGCTTATTTCACTTAGCATAATGCTCTCCAGTTCCATCCATGCTGTTGCAAAGGGTATGAGCTCCTTCTTTCTCTCTGCTGTGTAGTATTCCATTATATACATGTATCGTAGTTTCTTGATCCACTCATTTGCTGATGGGCACTTGGGTTGCTTCCAGCACTTGGCTATTGTAAATTGTGCTTCTATGAACATCGGGGTGCATAGGTTCTTTTGGATTGGTGTTTCAGGGCTCTTAGGGTATAATCCCAGCAGTGGAATTGCTGGATCAAAAGGCAGTTCCATTTTTAGATTTTTAAGGAAGTTCCATACTGTTTTCCACAGTGGCTGCACCAGTCTGCATTCCCACAAAAGTGCACTAGGGTTCCCTTTTCTCCGCATCCTCTCCAACACTTGTTTGTTGATTTCTGACTGGTGTTAGGTGGCATCTCATTGTGGTTTTAATTTGCATCTCTCTGATGGCTAGCGATGATGAGCATCCTTTCATATGTCTCTGGGCACTCTGTATGTCCTCCTTGGAGAAGTGTCTGTTCAAGTCTTTTGCCCATTTTTTAATTGTTTTTTTCTGTCTTCCTGGAGTGGAGTCGTATGAGTTCTTTATATATTTTGTAGATCAAACCCTTGTCTGAGATATCATTGGTAAATATGTTTTCTCATATGGTTGGTTCTCTTTTTATTTTAATACTGTTTTCTTTAGCCATGCAGAAGCTTTTTATTTTGATGAGGTCCCATTTGTTTATTCTTTCCTTTATGTCCCTTGCTCTAGGGGACATACCATTGAAGATGTTGCTGCATGGAATATCTGAGATTTTCCTACCAATGTTTTCCTCTATGACTTTTATGGTGTCATGACTTATATTTAAGTCTTTTATCCACCTTGAATTTATTTTTTGTATGGTGTAAGTTGGTGCTCGAGTTTCATTTTTTTTTTTCGAGTTTCATTTTTCTGCATGTAGCTCTCCAGATTTCCCAACACCATTTGTTGAAGAGGCTATTTTTGCTCCATTTTATGCTGCTGGTCCTTTTGTGAAAATTAATTGTCTGTAGAGACTTGGGTTTATTTCTGGGCTGTCTATCCTGTTCCATTGGTCTATCTGTCTATTTTTATGCCAGTACCAGGCTGTTTTGATTACAGTAGCCTTGTAATACAGTTTGATATCAGGTATTGTGATCCCTTCTACTTTGCTCTTCTTTCTCAAAATTGCAGCAGATACTCAGGTTCATTTATGGTTCCATCTAAATTTTTGAATTGTTTGTTCTATATCTGTGAAATATGCCACTGGTACTTTGATAGGTATTGCATTGAGTCTATAAATTGCTCTGGGTAGTATGGACATTTTGATGATGTTGATTCTTTCAATCCATGAGCACAGTATATGTTTCCATTTGTTTGTCTTCCATGATTTCTCACTTCAGTGTTGTGTAGTTTTCTGAGTACAGGTCTTTTACCTCCTTGGTCAGATTTATTCCTAGGTATTTTATTTGTCTTGTTACTATACAAAATGGGATTTCCCACCCTGATTTCTACTTCTGATATTTCATTGTTGGTATACAAAAGTGCCATTGAATTTTGGATATTGACTTTGTGTCCCACTGGTTTGCCAAATTCATTTATTAGGTCGAGCAGTTTTTTGGCAGTCTATAGGATTTTCTAAGTACACTATCATGTCATCTGCAAACAATGACAGTTTTGTTTCCTCCTTTCCAATTTGGATGCCTTTTATTTCCTTTTCTTGTCTGATTGATGTAGCTAAAACTTCCAATACTGTATTGAATAGAAGTGGTAATAGTGGAGAACCTTGTCTTGTTCCTGATCTTAGTGGGAAAGATTTTAATTTTTGCCCATTGAATACGAAGTTGACTGTACATCTCTCATATATAGCCTTTATTACAGTGAGGAATGCTCCCTCTATTCCCACTTTTCTAACTGTTTTTATCATAAATGGATGCTGTACCTTATTGAATGCTTTTTCCACATCTGTTGATATGATCATGTGATTATTGTCTTTGCTTTTGTTTATGTGATGTATTATGTTTATTGATTTGCAAATATTATACCATCCTTGCATCCCTGGGATGAATCTCACTTGGTCATGGTGTGTGATCTTTTTAATATGTTGCTGGATGCGGTTTGCCAATATTTTGTCAAGGATTTTAGTGTCTATGTTTATCAGTGATATAGGCCTAAAGTTTTCTTTTTTGTTGTGTCTTTATCTGGTTTTTGGATTAGGATGATGCTGACTTCATAAAAAGAGTTTGGACATCTTCCATCATTTTGGGTGTTTTGGAATAGCCTGTGAAGGAAAGCGGATAGCTCTTCCTTAAATGCTTTGTAGAATTCTCCTGTGAAACCATCTGGTCCAGGGCTTTTGTGTGTCTGGAGTTTTTTTATTACTGCTTCAATTTCATCTGTTGTCATTGGTCAGTTCAGGCTTTCTGCTTCTTCTTCATTGAGTTTTGGAAGATTATATTTTTCTAGAAATTTGTCAATTTCACCTAGGCTTTCAAATTTCTGGGCATACAGTTCTTCATAGTAGTTTCTCACAATCCTTTGTATTTCTGTAGCATCAGTTGTAGTCACTCCTCTTTCATTTGTGATTGTCTTTATTTGGGTTCTTTCTCTTTTTTTCTTGATGAGCCTGCTTAAAGGCTTTTCGATTTTGTTTATCTTTTCAAAGAACCAGCTCCTGGATTCATTGATCCATAGAATTGTGTTTTTAGTCTCTATGTCATTTAATTCTGCTCTGATCTTGGTTATTTCCTTCCTTCTACTTGCTCTGGGTTGTCTTTGTTGTTCCTCGAGTTCTTATAGGCGTAGGGTTAGGTCATTTGTTTGAAATATTTCTATCTTCTTTAGGTAAGTGTGCATTGCTATGAACTTCCCTCTCAGGAATGCTTTCACTGTGTCTCATAAGTTTTGGGTTGTTGTGAATTCATTTTCATTTGTTTTGAGAAACTTTGATTTCTTCTCTAATCTCATTCTTGACCTATTTGTTGTTTTTTTATTTTTTATTAAATAATTACTTTATTGTTGTTCAATTACAGTTATCTGCATCCTCTCTCCTCCCCTACTGCTCCAACCCCAACTCCCTCCCTTGCCTCCCTCCTCCCCCTTGGCTCTGTCCATATGTCCTCCATAGTGGCTCCTGTAAACCCTTCTCCCCATTGTCCCGTCCCCCGTCCCCACTGGCCACTGTCAGACTGTTCTTACTTTCAATGTCTCTCGTTATGTTTTGCTTGCTTTCTGCTTTTGTTGATTATGTTCCAGATAAAGGTGAGATCATATGGTATTTGTTCCTCATTGCCAGGCTTACTTCACTTAGCATAATGCTCTCTAGTTCCATCCATGCTGTTGCAGAGGGTATAAGCTCCTTCTTCCTTTCTGCTGTGTAGAATTCCATTGTGTAAATGTACCATAGTTTCTTGATCCACTCATTTGTAGATGGGCACTTAGGTTGTTTCTAGCACTTGGCTATTGTGAATTGTGCTGCTATGAACATTGGGGTGCATAGGTTCTTTATTTAATTTAATTTTATTTTTGTTCAATTACAGTTACTTACAGCCTCTCCCCTCCCCTCCTCCCTTCCTCTCCAGCCCCCCTACACCCACAGCCACCCTCCTCCCCCTTAGTTCTGTCCATGTGTCCTCTACAGTGATTCCTGAAAACTCTTCTCCCCATTGTCCCCTCTCCCCCCCTCCCCTGTCTATTGTTAGAATGTTCTTAATTTCAATGTCTCTGGTTATGTTTTGCTTGCTTTCTGCTTTTGTTGGTAATGATCCGGTTAAAGGTGAGATCATATGGTATTTGTCCCTCACTGCCTGGTTACTTCACTTAGCATAATGCTCCCCAGTTCCATCCATGCTGTTGCAAATGGTATAAGCTCCTTCTTCCTTTCTGCTGCGTAGAATTCCATTGTGTAAATGTACAATAGTTTCTTGATCCATTCATTTGTAGATGGGCACCTAGGTTGTTTCCAGCACTTAGCTATTGTGAATTGTGCTGCTATGAACATAGGAGTGCAAAGGTTCTTTTGAATTGGTTTTTCAGGGTTCTTAGGGTGTAATCCCAGTAGTGGAATTGCTGGGTCAAAATGCAGTTCCATTTTTATTTTTTCTGAGGAAGTTCCATACTGTTTTCCACAATGGCTGCATCAGTCTGCATTCCCACCAACAGTGCAGTAGGGTTCCCTTTTCTCCATATTCCCTCCAACAGTTATCTGTTGCTTTGTTGATGATGGCCATTCTGACTGGTGTGAGGTGGTATCTCATTGTGGTTTTAATTTGCATCTCTCTGATGGCTAATGATGTTGAGCATCTTTTCATATGACTCTGGGCTCTCTGTATGTCCTTTTTTGAGAATTATCTGTTCATGTCTTTTGCCCATTTTTTAATTGGGTTTTTTGTCTTCCTGGATGGAGTCATATGAGTTCTTTGTATATTTTGGAGATCAGACCCTTGTCTGAGGTATCGTTGGCAAATATGTTTTCCCATACGGTTGGTTCCCTGGAAAATAAAATTTAATAGTATTTTCTTTAGCCCCACAGAAGCTCTTTACTTTAAAATTTTTTAAAAGATTTTATTTATTTTTACAGAGAGGGGGAGGGAGGGAGACAGAGAGGGAGAAAAACATCAATGTGTGGTTGCTTCTCACATGGCCCCCACTGGGGACCTCGTCTGCAACCCAGGCATGTGCCCTGACTGGGAATCGAACCGGGATCCTTTGGTTCCCAGCCCACGCTGAATCCACTGAGCTACACCAGCCAGGGCAGAAGCTTTTTATTTTGATAAGATCCCATTTGTTTATTCTTTCCTTTATGTCCCTAGCTCTAGGGCACTATCATTGAAAATGTTGCTGCGTGGAATGTCTGAGATTTTCCTACCGATGTTTTCCTCTATAACTTTATGGTGTCATGACTTACATTTAAGTCTTTTATCCACCTTGAACTTATTTTTGTGTATGGTGTAAGTTGGTGCTCGAGTTTCATTTTTTTTGCATGTAGCCATCCAGATTTCCCAACACCATTTGCTGAAGAGGCTATTTTTATTCCATTTTATGCTTCTGCCCCCTTTGTCAAAGATTAATTGCCTGTAGCGACTTGGGTTTATTTCTGGGCTCTCTATTCTGTTCCATTGGTCTATCTGTCTGTTTTTATGCCAGTACCAAGATGTTTTGATTACAGTGGCCTTTTGATAGAGTTTGATATCAGGAATTGTGATTCCTCCTGGTTTGCTCTTCTTTCTCAAAATTGCAGCTGATTTTCGGGGATGTTTATGGTTCCATATAAATTTTTGAAGTGTTTGTTCTATATCCGTGAAATATGTCATTGGTACTTTGATAGGGATTGCATTGAATCTACATATTGCTTTGGGAAGTATGGGCATTTTGATGATGTTGATTCTTCCAATCCATGAGCATGGTATATGATTCCACTTGTTTGTGTCTTCCATGATTTCTCTCTTCAGTGTTGTGTAGTTTTCTGAGCACAGGTCTTTTACCTCCTTGGTTAGGTTTATTCCCAGGTATTTTATTTTTTTGTTGCTATATCAAATGGGATTTCTTTCTTGATTAATGTTTCTTCTGTTTCACTTTTGGTATACAAAAATGCCTTTGATTTCTGGATATCGACTTTATATCCTGCTATTTTGCCAAATTCAATTATTAGATCGAGTAGTCTTTTGGCGGAGTCTATAGGATTTTCTAAGTATACTATCATGTCGTCTGCAAACAACGACAGTTTTGTTTCCTCCTTTCCAATTTCGATGCCTTTTATTTCCTTTTCTTGTCTGATTGCTGTGGCCAAAACTTCCAGAACTAATGTTAAATAGAAGTGGTGATAGTGGGCAACCTTGTCTTGTTCTGATCTTAGTTGGAAGGAGTTTAGTTGTTGTTCATTGAATATAATGTTGGCTGTAGGTTTCTCATATATGGCCTTTATTACGTTGAGGAATACTCCCTCTATTCCCACTTTGCTAAGTGTTTTTATCATGAATGGATGTTGTAATTTATCGAATGCTTTTTCTGCATCTATTGATATGATCATGTGATTTTTGTCTTTGCTTTTGTCTATGTGATGTATTATGTTATTGTTTTGCGAATGTTGTACCATCCTTGCATCCCTGGGATGAAACCTACTTGGTCATGGTGAATGAACTTTTTAATGTATTGCTGGATGCGGTTTGCTAATATTTTGTTGAGAATTTTA
>PVJI01033264.1:0-11420 GCA_004026765.1 Micronycteris hirsuta
GGATTCACCCGTTGTTCGGGGCCACGCCCTGTTCAGGCACTGGCGGCGTGAGTCCCTCTGTGAGAGCTGCCTCTCACTCCACTCCTCCGCCCGGTTCTGCCCTGCTTACCGGCCTGGATGTTCGTCTTCTCCTACCTCCTGGGTGTTGGACTTCCCTTCAGTTCGATTCTGTCCGTTCTGGTTGTTTAATTTTTCGCTACTGCGTTCGTTGTTTAGACACTCTGGATGTGCGGGCGGTGAGTGCGTCCACCTACGCCACCATCTTGGTGGAAGTCCAGTGTGGGTTTATTTCTGAGCTCTCAATTCTGTTCCATCTATTGATCATTGTGTCTGTTTTTCTGTTAATACCACACTATTTGGTTATTGTAGCTTTGTAGTATAGTCTGAAATTAGGGAGTATGATACCTCTGGCTTTGTTCTATTTATCAATTACTTTCAGTATTCAAGGTCTCTTATAGTTCCATAATATTTTAGGATTTTTTTGGTTCTATTTCTGTGAAAAATGCCATTGGGATTGGGATTGCATTGAATTTGTAGATTATAGGAAAATGGACATTTAACAATATTAACTCTTCCAATTGATGAGCACTGGTCATCTTTCCATTTCTTTGTATGTTCTTAATTTCTTTCAACAATCTCTTATAGTTTTCAGTGTACAAGCCTTTCACCTCCTTGGTTAAATTTATTCCTAGGGCCCTGGTTGGTGTGCCTCAGTGGATTGAACACCAGCCTGCAAACCAAAGGGTCGCTGGTTCAATTCCCAGTCAGGGCAGAAGCCTGGGTTTCAGGCAAGGTCCCCAGTAGGGGGTGTGCAAGAGGCAACCACACATTGATGTTTCTCTCCCTCCCTTCCCCTATGTCTTAAAATAAATAAAATCTTTAAAAATTTTTTTTCTTTAAAAAATTATTCCTAGGTATTTTACTTTTTTTGATGCAATTATAAATGGGTTTGTTTTCATTTGTCTTTCTGACTTTTCACTTTAGTGTATAGAAACATATCAGATGTTTGTATACTGATTTACCACATCCGTTTAGTATTTCTAATAGTTTTTTGGTGGAGTTTTTAGGGTTTTCTATAAGTAAAATCATGTCATCTACAAATAGTGACAGCTTTACTTCTTCTTTTCTAATTTCAATTTCTTACCTGACTACTCTATCTTGAACTTCCAATACTATGTTGAGTAATAATGGTGAGAGTGGGACTTCTGGCCAAGATGGAGGCATAGGTAAACACACTGTGCCTCCTCGCACAACCAGAAGAAGGACAACGACAATTAAAAAACAAAAACAACCAGAACTGACAGAAAATTGAACTGTATGGAAGTCCAACAACCAAGGAGTTAAAGAAGAAACATTCATACAGACTGGTAGGAGGGGTGGAGACTGGCAGCTGCACAGAGAGGACTTGCAGCAAGGCAGCTGCTGACAGACCCAGCAAGGCTGCGGATTGTGGAGTGGAATGGGCAAGGCTACAGCTGGCGGGCAAGGTGGCAGCTGGCGGACCCGGTAAGGTGGTGGCTGGTGGAGCGGGCGGTCCCACATTTGCATGCAGATAAACTGGGAGGAACAACTGGGGAGCAAGACAGACCACGCAACGTAGGGTCCCAGTGAGGGGAAATAAAGCCTCAAGTCTCTGATTGAAAACACCTCTGGGGGTTGAGGCAGCAGTGGGAGAAACTCCCAGCCTCACAGGAGAGTTCACTGGAGAGACCCACAGGGTTCCAGAACATACACAAACCCACCCACCTGGGAATCAGCACCAGAAGGGCCCAATTTCCTTGTGGGTAGTGGGGGAAGTGACTGAAAAGTGTCAGAGAGCAGAGCAAGTGCCATTGTTCCCTCTCTGACCCCTCCCCCACATACAGCATCACGACATGGTGACAAGGGTTGCCCTACCCTGGTGAATGCCTAAGGCTCTGCCCCGTACTACATAACAGGTACACTGAGACCAAAAAAAAAAAAAGGCCCAAATGAGAGAACAGATCAAAGCTCCAGAAAAAAATACAACTAAGCGATGAAGAGAGAGCCAACCTACCAGATGCACTGTTCAAAACACTGGTAATAAGGATGCTTACAGAATTGCTTGATTATGGTCGCAAATTACATGAAAAAATGAAGGCTATGCTAACTGAAATAAAGGAAAATGTACAGGGAACCAATAGTGATGACAAGGAAACTGGAACTCAAATCAACGGTGTGGACCAGAAGGAAGAAAGAAACATCCAACGAGAAAGGAATGAAGAAATAAGAATTCAAAAAAATGAGGAGAGGCTTGGGAACCTCCAGGACATCTTTAAATGGTCCAACATTGGAATCATGGGGGTGCCAGAAGGAGAAGAGGAAGGGAAACAAATTGAAAACTTATTTGAACAAATAATGAAGGAGAACTTCCCCAATCTGGTGAAGGAAATAGACTTCCGGAAAGTCCAGGAAGCTCAGAAAGCCCCAAAGAATTTGGACCCAAGGAGGAACACACCAAGGCACATCATAATGACATTAGCCAAGATTAAAGATAAGGAGAGAATCTTAGAAGCAGCAAGAGAAAAGGAGACAGTTACCTACAGAGGAGTTCCCATAGGACTGTCAGCTGATTTCTCAAAAGAAACCTTGCAGGCAAGAAGGGGCTGGAAAGAAGTATTCCAAGTCATGAAAGGCAAGGACCTACATCCGAGATTACTCTATCTAGCAAAGCTTTCATTTAGATTGGAAGGGCAGATAAAGTGCTTCTTAGACAAGGTCAAGTTCAAGGAGTTCATCATCGCCCAGACCTTATTATATGAAATGTTAAAGGGATTTATCTAAGAAAAAGAAGATAACAAAATATGAACAGTAAAATGACAGCAAACTCAGTTATTAACAACCACACCTAAAACAAAAACAAAAACAAATTAAGCAAACAACTAGAACAGGAACAGAATCACAGAAATGGAGAGCAGATGGAGGGTTATCAGCAGGGGAGTGGGAGGGGGAGAGAAGGGGAAAAGGTACAGAAAATTAGTAGCATAAATGGTACATAGAAAATAGACAGGGGGAGGTTAAGAATAGTATAGGAAATGGAGAAGCCAAAGAACTTATATGCACAACCCATGGACATGAACTAAAGGGGGGGGAATGTGGGTGGGAGGGGGTGTGCAGGGTGGAGGGGAATAAAGGTGGGGGGAATGGGACAACTGTAATAGCATAATCAATAAAATATATTTAATAGTTGCTTTACCTATTTTGGTGCCCCTATGTTGGGTATACATAATGATAAATATTAAGTGTTGTTGATGGATTGTCCCCTTTACCATTATATAATGGCCACTACTGGCTCTTGTTACCATTTTTGGCTGAAGTCTGTTGACTACTGTTTGCTTGGAGTATCATCTCCCATCCCTTTGTTTTGAGCCTATGCGTGCCTTTAGAGCTCTGATGAGTCTCCTGGGGTAGCATGTAGTTGGGTCTTATTTTTTAATCCATCTAGCCACTCTGTGACTTTGATTGGTGAGTTCCTTCCACTTGCCTTGAGGGTAATTATTGATATATGAGGGCTTACTCCTGCCATTTTATCTTTTGTTTCATTTGCTCTATATCTCCATTGTTTCTTTTTCGTTTGTGTTTCTTCTTGCCATTGTAGTGTGGTGATTTTCTATGATTTTTTTCTGTTCCCCTCCTTTTCATGTTTTTTTTTGCCTCTGCTCTAGATCTGTGTTTTATGGTTACTATGTGTTATGTATAAAATGTCCCATAGATAAAATAGTCCTTTTTCTGCTGATAGCATCTTATATTCATTTGCCTATGCAGCTCTGTCCTTTTCTTCCACAACTTTTATGTTTTTTCTTATCAAACTGTCATGAGTTCTTTAACAAACTGAAGTAGCTATAGTTATTTTTAATGTGTTTTTCCTTTAACCTTTATGTTAAACTTTAGTGATTAACATTGTATTCTGAAGTAGCTTTGCAGTTCTCTGATTCTCTCTATTATATTAATCAAAGTTTTGTGTACTTTTGCTTTTCCATTTCAGGTGCAAGAGGTACTTTCAAGGCAGGTGTAGTAGTGCTGTACTCCGTCAGTTTTTGTTTGTCATAGAAAGCCTTTATTTCTCCTTCATATCTGAAGGATAACTTTGCTGGATATTCTTAGCTGGTGGTTTTAAACTTTCAACAGTTTGAATATGCCATCCCCTTTTCTCCTGGCCTATAGAGTTTCTGCTGAGAAATCTGGTGATAACCTAATAGGTTATCCTAATAGGTTACCTTTTTAGGTTACTCAGTTTTTACCCTGGCTCCCTTTAAAATTCTTTATCATAGACTTTTGACAATTTTAATATAATGTGTCTTGGAAGTCTTTTTACATTGAGGTAATTAGATGTTCTGTTAGCTATTATTTCTTTAAATAAGCTCTCTGCTCCCTTCCTGCGCACCCCCATCCTTCTAGGATACCCATCTTCCTTATGTTGCTTTTCCTAATGGAATTGGATACTCCTCTTAGAGTTTCTTCATATTTTTAAGATGTTAGTTCTCTCTTCTACCTGAATCATTTCTAGATTTCTATTTTTGAGTTCCCTTATTCTTTTCTTCCACATGATGAGCTCTATTCCCATTGCTTTCTAATTCATTCTTCATCTCATTTCTTGACTTCTTCAGCTCCATAATTTCTGTTTGGTTCATTTTCAGAGTTTCAATCTATTTGGTAAAGTAATTCTTGTGTTCATTAATTTTATTCCAAAGCTCATTAAACTGTCTTTCTGAATTTTTTGTAGTATGTTGGTTTCTTCATAACAACTATTTTGAGTTATCTATCAGACTGCAAACTCCTATGACTTTAAATTTAGTTTCTAGAGAATTATCAATTTCTTTTCGTCATACCATATCACTGTACTTTTTCATGGTGCTTGAAGAATTGTTCCTCTTCCAGCACATCTGAAGTAGTGAACACCTTTCTGAGTTGACTCTAGTTATATATGAGAGCTAGCACTTTCCACCCAACACTGCTTTTGCCATTGGCATTGCTGGTGCCCTTGTTGCTGCTTGTATCTCTAAGGTTGCCGATGCTTTGCTGCTGTTGGTGTTGTAGGGTGTGTGTGCCACCATTGTTCCTGGAGCCTCAGGTCATAACCACAGCTGTTAATATGGGCACCAGGGTCTTGATCACAGCCCCTACTGCTGAGACAGTTGAGGTTGCAGGCACTGCCACCATGGGGTGGTATCTGGATTGCAGGCACTGCCATGATTTCTAGTACTTCAGGTCATAGGTACTGCTGATGCCAAGGCTTCCAGGTTCTTAGAGGCAGCCCCTGCTGCTAGGAAAGGCTGAGGTTGCGGTCACCACCACTGATGGAGAGGGGAATGGATTTTAGGTGCCACCATGGTTCCTGGAGCCTCCAGTCACGGGTTCTGCCAGTGCTGTTCCTCTGGTTCCATCCCTTTCATGAGGTACAATCTGCCCACCTTCAGATGTATGATCTCTTGGGCACCCTAGTGCAGAGAATCCTGTGTTAAGCTATGGATGTCCTACTGGTTGTAATTTAAAGGCAAGAAACAAAGGAAATGGGGTTGGCTTTAGCTCAGCGGGTACTTCGAGGTTCAAGCATTACTTCAAAGGAAATGACTCACTTCTCCACGATATTGACATCACTCCGGGGAATAAAATTTTTAAACATATACTTATGGAGACCTACTCAATTTTCTTTTATATGCAGACGGAGATTTCTCCTATTACTTCCTAATCTCTCAGATCACCATCTGCTTTCCTCCCATTTAACCTCATCCACGAAAATGAACACATATATGATTTCAAATAATTATATAATTCTAACCTTAGATATACACATTAAAAAGTGGCTCTTTTATATTATCCACATCACCTTGGGATAATTAAGCATCAATAATGCACATGAAAATGATTTTATCTTCTTGGTTGACTGCATAATTCGATTTCTCTTTTTTTTTTTGACATGCAGAAAATAAAAAATATACAGACTAAAAGAAAATGACCAGATTTTTCTTTTGCATGGTTAAAAACAAAGCCTAGACCAAAAGGAATTATAAAGCCAGATTTTTACTTTACCTATAGTAACTCAATCCACACTCAGTAATGAAGGTATAATTACTATTTCCATTTGCAGATGAGGAAATAGAAGCCCAGAGAGGTTACCTACTAATATACCCAAGGTCATTTAATACAAAAATGTTGGAGCTGGAATTTGAACCCAAGAGGCCTGGCATCTGAGCCAACTAAAAAGCAATCTGCCTTAATGTATAAGACATTTTGAACCCCTCTGGGTACTTTCCTAGAAAATTCAATCTGTCATGTTAAATTTTAGTCAAAGTGAGCTGGCTCAGTTTATAAATTAAATATTTTCAATTAAAGTAACATTGATCTGAAGGAAAGGTACTTACTGACAGATTTCTTTGGGAACTAGACTTATGTTGTTCTTTAGGCCAGAGAATCAGATGAAAATTCACTCAAAGTCAAGATTAATATAATTGTCATTCAAAAAAAAACAAAACAAATTCAGCTTATGTCTCCGTAAGCTCTTTAAAAAGTTCTATCTTACTAAATATAGGCAAAAGATACTCAGGAAGAGCAAATGATTGTAAGACTTGATAAAGCAGTGTTTTAGATGGAATGGAAATTTGTGTAATGAAGAAAAAATCTCATTAAAGGTTCTCAGTAATTTTAGATCAGGCTAAAGTTATACAAATAATAAATGTAATCCAAATGGAGAGAGGTCTGACAACAATTTGAAAGAGAAGAACTGCAAGAGGTAGATGTTTCTTCACAGTAGATGAGTTTTAGAACAAAATTCAGTATGTGCAGGATTCTATAACACAACATTAGTTGCTCTTTTATAAAATATGTCTTTCTGTTTTGAATTTTCTCACCGCTGTTTATTAGAATTTGAGTGACTCAAGGCCTGGAGTCATAATTCTACTCATAATTCAGAGTAGAGCTGAGAATGTTTTATAGTCTTTGATGAACTAGCTCAAAACCTACCCTGTGAAGTTTGGAAGTGGGTAATGTTCTCAGTTGTGTTGCTGAGGAGGGCCCAGCAGCATTTATATCCAGTGCTCACATGGCTTCTCCCTTCCTTGAATAAGTATCACAGGAAAGAGAAGAAAAGGCTATCAGAGATGAGGAGAGAAATAAACACCACAATCCTAACTTGAAAAGCTGCCTAACTGAGGACAAGTTGGGGCATTCCAGCAAGAGGTTGTCCAAAAATTTTAAGATTCTTTATCAGATGGATGTTCTGGGGAAAATGGCTGGAGTGACACAAGTCACTTAACATCTTTGTGTTAATTCTTTTGTCTACAGAGTAGGAATGTATAGATATAACTTCTGAATAAACAGAAAAATAAAACATTTATAAATTACTATGTAAAAACTAAGGCATTATTTTGATTACCACTAGAGTATAGACAAGTTGCTAAGAAACAATATTTATGCTGAGTATTGTGCCAATTCAATTTAGAAAACTATATAGCTGGGGGATGAAGAAGAGGGTATGGTTTCATGGGTTTTAAAAAAATAATTATGGGGACTATTATTTTGCAAGGTGGCATACAGCTTACATAAAGTAAAACCTCTATAATGTAGCTATAATTATTTGGAAAATGTTAAAGTCTGAATTCAGCTTACTTGAGTGGGGAATTGATTGCTGTACTTGTGTAAGAGGCAGCAGGAGAATTGTCAAATCCCAAAATATCCCTCATGGCCACTATTAAACATTGACTGCTAAAAATTCATTCTTTCAGGGTTCTGGTATAAGACAGCAACCCTGAACCTAACTCCTCCCACGGACATACTGAATCTGCAGCTACATATGGAACGAATTCCTGTGGAAAAAAACCCTAAGAATTACCTGAACGATTCCTACACATTGAGTGAAAGGAAAAAACAAACAAACAAACATTGAAGCAGGTAGAAGAGGCTGAGACAAGATGTTGCCATAAATCCAAACCCTCGTGCAGTGACCCCCAATCAGGAGGGAGCTCAAAACCATGAGCTTCTCCCTGAGGAGCAAAAGACTTGAACCCCACATCAGGCACCACAACTTTTAAGACCTGCCTCAGAGAGATGAGTCCCTAAAACAACTAGCTTTGAAAGCCAATGGGGCTCACATCCACGAGATCCACAAAGTTACAGCAACTGAGAAATGGTTTTAAAGGGTTCATGTGAGCAGACTGGCCTATCACTAGAAGCCAACTGAGAGGCACCCAGACTTTGTGTGAAAGAGGTTTACTTGCTTACCTTCATGTATTGGCCAGAGGGGCCGGCATTTAATTTAACACACATACAAGGGCTTACTGAAGTACTCTGAGGGATGGAGGACAGCAGCATCATCTCTGCCTTCTTTTAGCTCATTGTTCTCTCCCAGATAGCAGCTTGTATCCTAGTTGGGTGCCCTGATTTTTGCAGCTGTCACCCAGAAGTCACGTGGTTCTGGTGGCCAGTAGGGCTTATGCTCATATATCCTGTAGGACTGTAACCAATGAGAGAAAATGTTCTTAACCAGCTACTACTCCCAGGGCACAGAAAGACTCTACAGCAGGGGAGTCAAACTCATTTTCATTGGGGGCCACATAAGCCTCATGGTTGCCTTCAAAGGGGGGAATGTAATTTCAACTCCTTAACAGTTAAAGAGTAGTTACATTTATACATT
The DNA here is from genome assembly GCA_004026765.1 of Micronycteris hirsuta. Lineage (NCBI taxonomy): Eukaryota > Metazoa > Chordata > Mammalia > Chiroptera > Phyllostomidae > Micronycteris > Micronycteris hirsuta. The sequence goes on from PVJI01033264.1 coordinate 8,648, forward strand.
CCTACAATTATTTTGGCCCTTTGAAGGTAACAGGTGAAAATGAGTTTGACACCCCTGCTCTACAGACTGAGGTGCTAAGTTTCTCTCTGAAAGAGGCCAATTAGCTTATCTTCATAGCTGCAGCCTGAAGGGCAGGCTTCTAATTAAACACATACCTAAGGGCTGACTATAATCAAGCAGAGGGCAGGAAATTACAAAGAACGTAGAGTTCAGTAAAATAGAAAATATAAATAAAACCAAACATAGATTCTTTGAGATTAAAAAATGGTAAATCTCTAGACACACTGATTAAGAAATAGAGAGAAGACATAAATTACCACTATCAATAACAAGAGAGAAGACATTACCTCAGATCATGAAAAGGGAACAATATTGCTATGACTGACTTACACTAATTATGATTTACCTCTAGCAAATGGGTGTATTACAACTGGGCATATTATTATAAATTGGGGTTCTTTTAGTAGAAGGCAGTAAAATGGTTTTTAGATAAGTAACCAACAGTGTCTGCCACACTTCTCATTATTAGCAGCTTAGAATGTATTAACTCAGGCAATTACTTTCTTTTCACCCCAAGAATATTGGTGGTAGGGCAATACATAAACAAACTGCAATGAGCACAGGATTTCTAGGATAATGCAAGTAATACAAGATGTAGTAGCATGGTTAAAGCAAATAGAATGGTATATGCTGGAACAAAGTATCTTTTTGTGGTAAATTGAGGAATACCAAAATCTCTAGTAGATACTTATCCCTGTTTTGTCTAGAGTTTGTCCTAAATTTTAATATTTTAAAATAGAAAATAGCAAAGTGGAATGTAGCAGTTTTAATGAAAAACTAATATAAATTCTAGATTTATGGGGAGTTTTTATTTTTATTAGTTTACCTCATTTTAGTCATTAGTATGCACCTGGATCCTTATAATGTATAAAAATGTATCTCTGCAGAATTGAAAAGTTTCATTAACTTTTCACAGAACTAATTCTTTATCATCTCCTCTACCTCTTCAGACATTACTCTAGAATTATAATGAAACCTCATCAGTTTATTTAGCCTAAAGACAGCTCTCTTGAAAATGATTTCATCATCAAACGAAACAAAATTGTCTAAAGGTTCAAAATTGACTAAAAGTTCAGGTTGTCACTTCTCTGATAACAAGAAATCTCAGCCTACCTCTATATTCCTTCTTCATTGGCTCAACTATATGGCAAGTTCTAATGAGTTTTCTTCTCTTCAAGACATCCTGCCACATCCAAGTGAGTCATCTACATGGTATGATGCTCTTGAGTACTAGATTAGGAATCAAAAGCCAGGAGTTCTAATTCCAGTTGGAAATCGGGCACATCATTGGCCCTTTTGGCACTCACAATGTTTGTCTAAAGATGGAAAGAAAACCACCTACTTTGCTTGTCCCAATTTGTATTGTGCCAAAGCATTTTAAAACAGTAAAAATAATGTAGCTAAGAGTGGGTGAGTACCAGCACCCAATGTTTTTATTTCAATCATAACTGGGCTTGAATAAGTACATTGTGATATGCCTTTATTAATAACTGAATAATAACCAGCATAAGAAATCTAGAAGTAAGTCGTTCCATTGTACAAACCCCAGCATAACCATTACCAATTAAATTAGGAGATAACTGTATTCAATGCGGAGGGAGAGGAGGGAAGACACTGAATTGGGAGACTGGGTCCCATTTTGGGTTGCACCAGTCAGTAACTTGCTATGGGAAAATGTGCAAATCAACAACTTCTCCGGGGCTGTTATTTGTGAAAAGAAGAGCTTGACCTATTTGGTTTTTATGGACCCTACCAGTTAAAAGATGAGTGGGGCCTATCCCATCAGTCTTTCTTCAACAATTAAATGGAAAGAAAAATCAGCCTTTAGTCTATTCATGATGGCAGTGATTGGCATAAAATATTAGCTTTGGGAATGAGATAATATCTTAACATTCAAATAATAATGCTATTTTAAGTTATGACATTAGAGCAGCCCTCTAAAGTATACAATTCAAGAAAAGGCAGAGCTCTCTTTGCTCTGCTGGTTGCTGTATGTGTAGTGGGAGAATAAATCCTGTTTTAGCTCAATGGTACCCGAGACCTACAGCTGACTATCATAAAGTTCCAATTTCCTTTGTCATTGATTTTATTGTACCTTCAAAGTGGCTAAACTGGATCATATTTCTAAAGTTACTAGTATTCCAACTATGAGAGCCATCCACAGTCAGAAGCCTTGCCCTGGAGGGACTGTGCCCTTACACTGGGGGAAAGAACCAGTGGCAGTACCAATATTAAAGGAATCAGCAGCTACCCACTGTAACAGAAGTTGATTTCAAGTAGTAGTCCCACCCAGATGGGAATCTCTGAGGAGTAGGCAGGAGTAGTGACCGGTTGATGTATTTTATCAAATATACCATGGATCGAATAGCATACTGTTTCTATGTATTAAAAAAAAGTAGAAAAAATATGCTTTCAACCAATGCATGACATGTCAGTGATTATAAACTGTACCTCAATTTCAGACAGGTTAAAATGTGAATAAATGATCAGAAAATTGATGAAATATGGTAATACTGTAACAGGGATATTATAACCTTAGAATATTTTAAGTCCTGTTAGAAATGTAGTAAGTAGTAAAATAGAAACAGGCCTGGAGGGCAAGCTGTGACTCCTAGCCAAATGTTAGTAAGATTGTAATCTGTAAATAACCCTTTGTGCCCAGCAGCTTTAGTCAAACAGTTTAAGTGTTATCTAGGAATGCAGATGAGGGAAT
>PVJI01033265.1:0-11418 GCA_004026765.1 Micronycteris hirsuta
GGAGACCTAATTGGAAGATACCAGAATAAACAAGATTGCACCTTTATAGGCAATTTAAGATAAGGATCAGCTTACCTTCAATTTAGGACAAAGTCGTGTCCTCATAGCATCTGCCCATACTCGTTTGCACCTTAAATTACTTTATGGAAATCTTGGTGGGGGAGACCGTTATATTTGTCATGCATCCTCTCAGCCTCATCTCTGGCCTTTCTCTGAATATTAATCAGATCAAAACATGCATAAGGAAGAGGGACCCAGAGAACCAAGGTGCAGCCACTATCTTTGAACTGTTATGGGAGAAACTCCCAGAAACTCAGTTCTTCTTGCCGACGCAGTAAAGAATTACAGATCAGTAAGCCTACTAGCATGCAAGCAAGTTTATTAGTGCTAAGTTTTAATGAGAGAGTAAAAACAAGGGTGGCAAAAGCAGGGTGGCCAGAGGCCAGATGACCAACACCTGGGTGGCCAGAGGCCCCCCAGCCAGAGGCAAGCTGGCCAGGGGCCCCCTGTAAGGCAAGAAAGGGCCAAGAGAGTGAGTCTTTTGTTATAAGGACTTATATAGTTGGCAGGATGGGGGTGAGGGAGTTACATATTGATTGACAGGTAAAGGTGGTACTGGCTTTCCCATGGGGAGATGTGCCTACCCAAACGTAGGTACATGTGGAGATCTGTTAGGCTGAATCCTTATCTTGTTCCAAACTCTATTTGTTCATTTTGTATATATGACAGGAGGCAGGCAATTAACCAAGGTTGTTTTATGAACTTTTTCTTTGGCCACTGTGGACTTCCTCCCCTTTTCCCTTCTAGGTCTTGGGTTGAATACATAGTCTCAAGGTTTTCCTTTTCCCAGCTAGTGGAGATGATACACACAGACTTTCAAGGGCTCCCCACCTCCTGCACTATTTTAGTTTTCCTTGTTGTTCAGAATGCCTGGTAACCTTATTGAACCAGGATCAGGACTACTAGGTCAATGGGTGAGATATATCTTCCTTTGCTGTTAGCCTTCTTATTAAGTTCTTTGTTAGATTGTAATGGTGAGGGCCCTGCCTTTATTTCCCCTCTGGCTGCTCATTCCTAGCTGCTATCTAACATTCCCCCCCCCATCAAGTAATAGGAAATCAAAGTTTTGGGGACTTTGGGCTCAGGAATGCTGGCCAGTGGGTGGAACACGTCTCCCTTCTCCTCTATGCCTTGGTTTTCTGTCAATCTTACCTAACAGAACCATATAGAACCTATATTTATGAATCTTTATTATATAATATAGAACCTGTATTATAGAACTTTTAGTCATGAATTACTGAAGCGGAGGTAGAATTCCATTCCTGAGTTTGTGGCTTACTTTCTGCTCACATTTTAACTATACAATCTTAGGGTCCACAGACATAGTCAGCCTCACATGTGCTCTTGAATAATGTCATCAGGTCATCTACCATCAATATTCTGACTCCCACATCTCAGCCTATAGCCCCCATCTCTTTACTGTATTTACCAGCACAGCCCTTTGTCCACTAGACTTCTCTGTTTGGAGGTCCCACAAGACCTCAAACTCAATGTCTAAAATGGAACTTATCAGCCCTTCCTCCCAGCTCCCACAATACTCTAAGTTTCCCCTCCTTCCTCTTTTCTTTTATAGCCAATCTTTCAAGTTTTGTCAACTCTGTCTCCTTAAAATGTGTTAAATCAGCACACCTGATCTAATCCCTCTCCTTCCAAAACTCCTCTACTGCAACCCTTTCTTCCATCAGTCTATACATATGGCCTTCCTGCATTGCCACATCTCTCTGCCTCCAATCCATTCTCTATACTGTACATATTATGATGGTCTCTTCAATGGCTCTCTATTACTCTTAAATAAAATCTTAACTCCTTACTGGTCTGTCTTTCTCTCTAGACTGTGAATTCTTTGGGAGAAGAGACTATAATCCAATCCATAATTAAATATTCATTGAATAATATTTCATTGAATTAGTGAAAATACATAAAATGGTTCTATTCAATGGCAAACAAATAAAGAAAAAACAAGTCTTTTTTTTTTTCAAAGGTGGTAAGAGGGAGAGCAATCAGTGATGATGGTTTCTGCTTCTCTTGATCAAAGCCTTCCAGATGGGAAAGAAAGAGATTAACACTCAGCTTGTTATGTTCCAGGTATGGGCCACTAGGTAATTTAAAGGAATAAGTTCATTCCATCCCAGGAAGTACCCCGTGAATATTACATCTTCAATTTACAAATGATAAAACTGGGATCAAGGAAAGAATACATTCAAGCTCATAAACTTAATAATTGACCAAGCTTAGCAATGGACCAAATTATCATTCAAGCCTTAATCTGGCTGACTCCAAATTTGGGACTCCTTATATCCATTAACTATTTAAAATTTGATCCAAAAACTAAGTCCAATAAATAACCTTGCACATGAACGACATCTGACCCAGGCATCCTGCCTACTATCCCTCAAATGTCCTTTGCCAACACTCTCACTCTGTCCTCCTTTCCACCCACCCACAGCCACCCAGCCACAATCCACAGGCTCCAGCAGAGTCCAGGGTTGCTAATCTGACTTAGAGAGAAGTCTGACCCAAAAACAGCAACTTTGTTTTCCTGGACCAGATAGGGACTTCCGCTGAAATTTTTTACCTGTAATACCTTATTTAGAAGACATATTTACCTCTTTCAGAGGTTCTGATATAAGGAAGAATTAGAGAAGCTAAGAAAAAAACAGGGTGCAAAGAGGAAAGTGGATTTCCTGCCATCGGAGTTTGAAGCTTTCAAAATTTGGGACCTAGTTATTCAGGTGAATGGGGCTATGTAAACATGGTAAGATTTAACACAATTTTTCAAAGAGCAAAAGTATGGGAGACCATTCTGTGTGGCGTGGGCCCAGCTCCCACTCGGACAATGGAGAGTGACACAGGACCCACACCCACAGATAGGTTCTCCTGTGGGGAATCAGGCCTGCATTATACCTAGGCCACTTTGAGACTTGCTTTTTGCTAAAATCCCTCACCCTGAATTGAGGCAGCAAGGGCTTACTGCAACTTCCTGAAATCCCTGCTAAACTTTCCAAGGATGAGTGTAACCAGTTCAACCACTTTGCCCTTTACATTTGCAAATATCCTTCTTTCTTGATGTAATTAGCAACATCCTCTCCTTTGTTATCTGTAAAAGGTAATCACCTACAGTGATCCTATGCATGGACCTGTGCATAGTAAATGAAAACCACCCTCAATGTAATGTGCCCAGAAAGACAGTAAAAGCCTGTCAAGGCAAGTGTTGGTGCGCTCTCCTTTTGAGAGAGTGGCCATGCCTTCCCTTTTCCTCCACAGGACTTGGTAGTCCATGTGAACTTGTCTCGTGTCCCAGCCATGATGCTGTGGACACTGCAGGCCGGTGTCCACATCACAAAAGTATGTGGAGGAAAACAATAACACGGTGTCATAAGCTCAGAGAAAACCAGTATAGATGGGAACTGTTGTTCAACCCAATTCATTTTTAAATTCGACCACATTCATAAGCACTTTACCATATAGCCAGCACTAAATACAGAAATAAATAAGACACGGTTTCTGCTGGTAAGCTCACAGACTAGTCAAGGAGACAGACATCAAAACGAATAACTATTTAGTATGACCTTTATGCTTAGTACCTTCATGGGACAGGAGAAAGAGCAATAAATTTATTTCAGGAGTCCTAGGGAGTTGAGAATTTAGGATTCTCAGAAGAGGTGACATCTAAGTGGGATTTGAGGCACAAATAGCTCAGCAGACTGAAAGGTGGAGAAAACCGCTTTAGGCAGAGGGTAGAGCGTGCAAAGTCATGAAAGCATGAATGGACAGACCAACAACGCCCGTGGGCTGTGCAGGGCCTGGTGAGGGCTGCTTAAAGGCCAGCCGAATGCGCGTGCAGGGTGTGTGCATATCCGTGACTCGTCAGTGTCTCCTTCTGTCTCATAACAACAGAGAGATGCGCAGGGTTACTTACCAGCAACACTCTCTCTCTTGCATTCTTGATATATTTTCTAAAAAATGAGTCAAGTCTAACTATGCTGTGTGTGTCTGAATGTATATTGAGGAAATAATAACACAAGAGGGAAAGGGTTTTATAAATGTTATGGCACTGTCCATTTTTATTTGATATATGAAATAACACAAATTCACTGCTCCCATAAATTTAGAGAGATGTCCAACTGTAGGGCCTGTTTACAAGGGGTATTTGAACTTGGTGAATAAAGCATTCTTATTTGCTCTGGGGGCCTTTTAATAACTGAATTATTAGGTTCTTATGGAATGGATTTGGTGGTCTAAGACCTTGGTGGGTTGGGAGATGCAGCAGAGCTTCAAAGCCCGGTTGTGTGATTTGCCTGGATGTCAGCTTGTGCTGTCTCCGGCAGCCACTGGCGAAAGTTGGCATCATCCAGCTGTATAGTTCATATTTAACAAGCTAGTTCTCCTGAAATAGGCCTTCTATGAGCCTCAGGATAACACGGAGAAGATAGTGGATTCTACCAAATTTTGCCAGCTTTCCCCGAGGTTTAAAAGAATGCCACATTCAACATTGGCTGCTGTGTTTAGGAGCTGAGACAAATTCCCTGGGTGGGAGTTCAGAAGGCTGGAGTCTTTTCTCAATTTTGCAAATATGAGCTAGTGAGTTGGACCCATGGAAGCTTGATCATTAATGTCCTGTTAGAACATACCTGCATTTGTGGCAGAGAATGAGAGCGGCTACGTATTCTCCCCTCCTTCCTTAGGAATAGACCTTGAGGACTATATTTCTGGTTCCCTTCAGTCCCGAGTGGCCAGTGAGATATGAACGAACACAGTAGGGTGCGGCTTTAAGAGCTGGTTCTACTGGAGAGCATTATGCTAAGCAAAATAAGCCAGGCGGTGAGGGACAAATACCATATGATCTCACCTTTAACTGGAACATAATCAACAAAAGAAAAAAGCAAGCAAATATAAAGAGAAACACTGAAATTAAGAAGAATCTAACAATAGCCAGAGGGGAGGGGGGAGGGGACCGTGGAGAGAAGGGTTTTCAGGAACTGCTATAAAGGACACATGGACAGAATCAAGGGGGAGGGTGGAAGCAAGGGAGGGAGGTGGGTTTGGATGGGGTGGGGGGAGTGGTGGGGAGAAAATGCAGACAATGATAAAGTGAACAACGATAAAGCAATTAAAAAAAAGAGTTGGTTCTGTTGACAAAATCACTGTTCCCCACCCCTTCCCCATTATTCCCATTCCTGACTGGAATCATAACCTGATGGAGGGCACTCCAGCAGCCATCCTGGGTGACGAAGCCACCTTGATGACAGAAACCATGCACAAGGGATGGAGGAGAAGAAAAATAGAAACAGTCTGCCTCCCTGATGACTTCGAAAGCCTGCATTCTGGCCACAGACAGCCCACTTCTGCACTTCATATTATGTTAGAGAAAAACAAACCCCCTAAATCTGTCTAAGCCTATGTTATTTGGGTTTTTTCTTATATGCAGCTGAAAACAATTCCTAATGGGAAACAGCTTATTCTTTTCTATCATATATTAGCTTTCCCCAAGCAACAGGGAATGTGTCTGCCAGCAATTCCAGAGAAAATAGACAATAATGATTCAGACTTGGGTTTAGGAGTCCGACTGCCTCAGGCAGCATCCTTGCTCTACCACTCACGAGGTCATGACCTGGAGCAAATTCCTTAAAGTGTCTTATAGCTCATTTTCCTCTTTATATAATATGGATAATAATAGTACTTACTTATAGGATGGTTGTGAATGTCAAGCTAAAAGAGATAGCCTATGTAAAGTGCTTTGAATATGCCCAGTACCTAACAATCACTCAGCGCCTACTAGTAGTTGTTATTATTACGATGATGGTATTCTAGCTCTGTGAACCGAGAAGGCACTGGCAGAGACATGCCACGGAAGGGCAGGGGATGTTCCAGCTTGGATGGAGGTCCATGTGTCCGAGAAGATGGAGCGGTAGAGTGGGCCTAGCCTGGCTCCCACGCCCACCCTGGCGTGGTGGTGGGCGAGGGAGTCAACTGCGTGTGGTGAGTGCTGGAAAACAAAGACCAAAGCTCCCATATGCCTCTTATTTGCCTCTTGAGGATATTAAGAAAATATTTGTCTGCCAAACTCTCTGAAACTCTTTTGTACTGATGAATAAGGAATTATCATCAGCTTTCTCGTCAGTTTGGGGGACCTTTTTCTTACTTATCAGACTTAAGCCAAATCTAGATCTTCCTTTTCTCTCAGGGCTGAGGCAGCTCCTGGAAGGCCCTGCAAAGCTCAGGCCCCCTCCCCCGCCCCTCCCATCGCTACGCTGGTGATAGAAACAATATGTGATGGAGACACAAGGCAGCAGCAGCAACTACCGAGCCAGTCACTTTCAGGGGGGAAAAATCTACGTCGAAACTGCCAACAAAGGGTCTATAGAAGAAACACAAAACAATCCCGAAACTAAACAGCTGCCTTGTGTGTGGTTTGGGCTGTAAAACCTCCCGGCTCTCTGTGTGTATTCATCATGTCTTTTTATTTTCTGTACTCTAATGAGCTGACATCTGGGGCCTTGCTGGCTCGGGAGCCATGGTCCCTCCCAGCGTTAGCTAATTCCTACAGGGAGCACCGACTGGCCCAGGACCTTGCCTCTCACATGCAAACCAGCCACACGGAGCCCGCACCCCAACTGCCTTCTCTGCTGGGTTCTCGCTCTCTGAGCCACTACCCACCTGCCCTAATTCACCCAAGGCAGGCACCAGACAAACAGGGACAACCCCTATGCCTCCAGATGTGCTGAATTTATTCAAACTGGCCAATCCTAAGCCTGCCTCACCTGTTTCTTCCCACGAAAACCACAATAAAGGCTCTTGCCCATGTTTTTTCCCTCACCACCTCTGCCTCCAGACCAACCCTGGTGCTCCCCCACATGGCCCTGTGCGGAGTGTGCCCCTCCTCTTTCTAGGAATCTGAGTCCAGAAACTTCTTCTTTTGTGAGAGTCATTTTCATGACCACTTGTCTTACCCTGCTTGACTAAGACAAATTCTGGGTACTGTGTGTGTGTGTGACAAAGCATACACGAGTTTGCTTAGGAATCAGAGACTTGGACTTACCTTTTTAAAGCTTCATTTTCTTCCAGAAGGGTTATCTTGGGAAAGAATCATGACATTAATCTCTTGTTTTGTTTTATTGGACTAACTTTCTTGGGAATATATTTTGTGTCCAAAAGAGATAATATTTATCAAAAATATTCAATAAGCCAATTGTGTTGCTATATCTTAGTAACTAAAACGTTTCTCAGAGTCTATGGCTCTTTCTAGTGATTTTTAGCTTCTTAAAACAGAAATCTACAAGGTATGTCCAAAAGTGTGAGAACAGGGTTGTAACTGGTGGTGAACTCCACCTTGGGGACTGGGCACTTGGCAGCCTGGTGGGAAAAATGAAGCTAACCTTTCACCAAATCCAAAAGGCAACGGCACAGGTTTTGTTTCAAGTACGTGAGTGAAAGAGGAATGTTTGGAATGAGCTAATGCTTACTCTTTAAAAAGAAAAATATGATACAATCATTGAAGTGCTCATTTTTCAAGCTCTTTATTAGGCCCTTACAAACCACCCAGATTTTTGAAGCCACAAAATCTTTTAAGGCTCTCCCCACATCATTGTTACCAAGGACACATTCCAGGAGAAGAGAGTGGTTGGCCTCAGGACAGCTCTCCTAAGATGAACTCTTTTCCAGGTTTCTGGGAGGCCTGCATCCGTGATCATGTAACAGTGAGTTTCTGTGAAGTTTTTGTGAACCATTGTCTTGTTAATTGCATGATGTCGAGGGCAAAGGTCAAAGCGCAACACAGCCCATGTGCTGAAAGAACAAGGAGGCTATTTCTTTCTCCCCTAGCCACAATTTGAAGCTCTAGATCCACTTTGGCAGGGCCGTGGCTGGCTCAGGCCTGGGGCTCAGAGCCCAGGGCAGCTGTCTAGGAAGCGTTCCTCCTGCGCTTCATCCTCTGCCCAGCGTGCAGATCGGTGGAGACAGCAAAGCAAAGTTTACTGGGGATCTGCCTTCGGCTCGGTGCTTTGCGGGTATTATTTCACCTAAAATCCTCAAAACAACGAACGAGACAGAAATTGTTGTCGTTTGCCAGATGCAAAATTAAAGAGACTGAGAATTGGCCGAAGGTCACACAGGGTGGTAAGGGGCGAGAGCCGGGTTGAAAGCCAGGTCTGACTTTAATGCTGTACTGCATAAACTATGCCAGTGACCCTCAAAACAAGCCCACCATCACCAGGAACATGTGAGAAATGCAAATTCTGGGGCCCCGCCCCAGGCAGAGTCAGAAACATGTGGACTTGGACAGGGGACGAGAGGCACACTACGGCTGAGGGCCACTCTCCCGCCCCTGACTGCGTCCTTTGTTCTCTCTCTTCCTGAGCACAGGCTCTGGCGCGGGACCGACGACGGGTACCACTTTCTGATCAGGGACCGGAGTCTGTTGATGTCCTTGAGTTTCTCTGTAGAGCTGACACTTGAACAACACGTGTTTGAACTGCCAGGTCCACTTACATGCGATTTAAAGAAAATACACGGGCACTGTAGGCTGACTTCACTGTAAGAACACAGTATATAATCAATATATAAAACGTGTGCTAATTGACTCTTTGTGTTTATCATTAAGGCTTCTGGTCAATAGTACATTATTAGTAGTTAAGTTTTTGAAAAGTCAAAAATTATAATCAGAATTTCAACTGTGTGGGGGAGAGGGTTGGGGATCGGTACCCCTAATCACTACTTTGTTCAAGGGTCAACTGTATTTATTAGCAACTGGGAATAATAGTCGTGTCTCAGGATCGTTGCTGAGACTAAATGAGTTAGTGTATACAGGACACTTAACACTGCACCTGGTAAAGAGAACACACTCAATAGACAGTTACTGTCACTATTACCGCTATTACCCTTTCTGCCTGGTTTTGCCATTCCAATATCAAATTCAGCTGCCAGAGGGAGGAAGAACAAAAGTATTTCCAAGGTCTGTGAGCTTGGGCAAGTTATGCAGTCTCCTAGGCCTCAGTTTCCTTCTTCATCAAATAGGGAAAATGCTACTTTCCTCACTGCATTGTTGTGTGAGTTAAATGAGTCAACATAAAGTATCTTAGAACAGCACCTCACCCTGACTGGTGTAGCTCAGTGGATTGAGCACGGGCTGGGAATCAAAGGGTCCTGGTTCGATTCCCAGTCAGGGCACATGCCTGGGTTGCAGGCCAGGTCCCCGTGAGGGCCATGTGAGAGGCAACCATACATTGCTGTTTCTGTCCCTCTCTGTCTCCCTCCCTTCCCCTCTCTCTAAAAATAAATAAAAATTAAAAAAAAAAAAAAGAACAGCACCTGGCATGCAATAAGTGCTCAATTAACATTAGTGATGGTGAGAATAACACTCACATTAGCCCATTCGTGCACTTTTTTTGCAACTTTGACATGACTGTCAGGAAAGTGGTGGAAACAAGTGAGATTCTTGGATAAACAGCATCATCAGCATCAGGACTTGCCTGCCTCACCCACCCCGAGTAAGCCATTTTTTCCTTTCTCTACTCCTGTCTATTGTCTGTATTCCTGGCGCAAATCAGTGTTCAATCAGTGTCTGTTAAAAAAAAAAAAAAAGACTGCTTGATCTCCGGTTGTAATCCATACATACCCTCTGTGGGAGGCAGAATAAAAGCCTCCCAAAGCTGTCTATCTCTTAAGCTCTGAGACCTGTGAATATGTCAGGTTACACGACAAGGGAGGGATGTTAAGGTTTCAAGTGGAATTAAGGTTGCTAGTCAGCTGACTAAAAGAGGGAGATTAACCAGGGATATCAGGGCGGGGCCAACGTAATCGCAAGGGTCCTTAGAAGTAGAAGAGGGAATCAGGAGACAGAACCAGGGAGATGCTATATGAGCAGGGCCCATCTCGCTGTTGGCAGGTAGAGGAAGGAGTCACAGGTCAAGGAATATGAGCAGAGTCTAGGAGGTGGGAAAGGCAGGGAAACAGATTCTCTGAAGGACAGCAACCCTGCTGACATCTCGATTTTAGTCCGGTGAGACCCATTGTGGAAATCTGACCTCCAGAACTGTAGGATAATAACTTGTGCTGCTTTAAGCCACTGAGTTAGTGGTAGTTTGTTACAGCTGCTCTAGGAAACTAATACCGCATCCTCCACTCCCTTGTTGTGCAACTAGGTGAGAACTGGCTATTTTTCATTATTTAGCCTGACCACCTGCACTCTGCCCTTCCTGTCAGCAATGACACCTCTACCCAGGGTCCTGGGACATGGGAAAGAATCTTCCATTGGACAATTATCATCTGAGAATGAATCCACAGACACGTGTTTAAAAGTCTTCAATTCAAGGCCTAGGGCATGTCCAGCTTCTCAGTATGCGCTCGCGTGCTCACCAGGGGGCCCCGGGGTCCTTCGTGCATATCCTGTGAACTCAGCCTCTGGTCATTTACCAGGGAAGGTGTGAAAGAGAGGCCCATGAGTGTGAGTGGAGAGTTACTCCTGCAGTCCTCTCTGCTGGGGGCATGCCCCCACCCCCCACCCCAGAAGGCCCATCTGTCCGCATTCTGTTGAGCAGGAACCACTCAAAGAGGATCTGGTCTCTGCTTGATGCCAGCTCCAGGCAGAGCCAAATGTGGCTCTGTCAGCAAGTGGGAGATCAAAGAGCTGCCACCCCCACTCTCAGCTGAGCTGCTGCAGCGAACAGAGGCCACATTGAGTACCTCGCTCCATCCACGAGGGTTCTGCTGCCCATCTCCCGACACACCCCCTCACCGTGGCCTCTCGGAACCTGGGACACCTTGACCCCTTCTATAGCTTTGGGTCCGTTAAAAAAAAATTAGACATATCAAGACTTGTTTTTAAAAATAGTATGTGTTAAATGTTTACATTTAATATGAGAACACTTTTAACCCATAAAGGAACAATGCAATGGAGTGCTGTTATTCACCAGAAATTCAGAATTTATAAAAATATTAATTCCTAGTATGCTACAGGCCCCGCAGATGGTGAATGGGTCATACATTAAACTGACAAAATACATATCTTCTTTGATTCCTGCCCATTCATCTTTGTGACTCTACAAATTCCACAATTGGAGCTAAAGCTGAGAGTGTGCAGATGAGACCCGCTGTAGATGGAGGCCTCGGCCATGCAGACCCTCTGCCCCAACCCGACCCTCCCTGCCTCCCCCCCACATCTACTTCCCCCACTGCTGGAAATGATAGCAAACGTTCCTGTCTCCCATGGGAATGGCGGCGAGTAATTTAGTGACCATCTTGCATGATGAGACAGTGGAGACTGTAAGAAGCATACCACTCCCAGGGAAAAAGGGGATCCAGGCTGGAGATGGATAATGGCCTGCATGTACACAGGCTACAAACATATATTCTGTCCAGCTT
>PVJI01033266.1:0-11412 GCA_004026765.1 Micronycteris hirsuta
CACTACAGGATGTTTATAGTATCCCTGGTCTCTACCCACTTGATGCCACAAAGAAGTGTCTGCCAACATTCCCAAATGTCTTCGGGGGGCGAGAAGGGGCAAAATCAGTTTCTGTTAAGAACCATTGCTCTAACCCCAAGCAAAAGACTTGCTCCTAAGAGAAGCGTGGCATAACGTGTCCCACCGAAGATGCAGTGCTGACCTCTTCCTACTAGGAATACCTTGTATTATAACATAACTGCATTGCATTAGCCTACTATAACCTCTGGGCAGGCAGCACCAGGTCTCATATTAATGTTTAAACTCAGGTACCCAGCATCCTGCCTAACTTATAATATCCGCTCAATAAATACATGTTGAATAAATGTTGAATAAATACCAGGAATATACCTAAAAAGATACAGAAGTGAGGAATCAAATTTTCTTAAGCTATAGCAACCTACATATTCTGGCCAGAAAACATTACATTTTAACATTAAAAAGAATAGAAAGACATTTTTAGCCATTTAGGGGTCTGAGTTTATATTATAGGAGATAATAAATGTGAGAGCCATCATTTTCAAAGATCATCTGTTGAAATAATACCAGTTCCTTCTTTCAGGAATGTTCACAGACGTTGAGCTGAGCTGCTCTGCTATGTAGTTCTTGGCAGTCCTGTAGTGCAATTGTTCAGTGATGGGGGATGTTAATTAATTACACTATAAAATAGAATTACAATTAATTGTTAATTTAGGTTTTAAAGTGACAAACTTTAAAGGCTAAAAATAGTCTTTGATCTTTAAAAGGCTTCTTAATGAGGGCAGTATACTTTAAGTACATCATTAGTTTAAATGTTCAAATTGGCTGCTACAGGCTGCTAGAGCTAAGCAAATATCTATTCCAATACGTTAAATGTTTATGACTTGGGACAGGGACAATTAATTGCTAATCAATGGGCCAAATCCTAGATGAGGTCAGGTTCTGAAATAGGAGGACGACAATAGTAAATTGGATTTAGGGCTTTGTGATGCAATCTGTAAAAATCACTGGCAAGCAGAGACTAAAAAAATAGCAAGAAGGCCAACTGACAGAAACACCTAGATAATTAAGATATTACTCATTTAGTTAATAGTGGTTTTCCAGGGTGCCCTTTGTTTAGATTAATGAGCCATAATTTTGAGAATTATACTTACATGTCTGTAGTTCAGTTACTTAAATGTATAATTCAGGATATAAAATAGTAAAACTCAGCATAGCTTTAAAGGGTGATAACCACTAGTAGCTAAGATTAGCAATATTAATAATATAATTTTTCAATATGGCCTTGATCTACCATGTAACATTTCATTCTCTCCAAATCTAGAAGTAAAACCAATTTATGACTTCAGTAAGCATCTCCCTAACAACCCTGCAAACCTTCCACTGTCATTGCAGATAGAAGAAGCAAGCTATGCTCATTTTGTGTGTTGTCTGTTTCGATATAATAGTTCTCACTAACCTTTAGTTCAGGTGAGAGACTCCAGAGACAGAGCTGACCCTCTTGACTTCCGGTCACAATTGTTGCCTGATCATCAGTGATCATGATGGCAGTGATGCTGTGGGAAGGGGCCTTCTTTCCCCAGAGCACGACTGCCTGCAGGGAGGACCTCATGTTGAGAGAATCCTGGAAACACAGAGAAGGAAAGAAGCGCACACAGTAGTCATTCTTAGAGTCAGGGAAGCTGATCATATATCAAAGTGGATTTGTAATGACACACTTTTGAACATGTTCTACCAGAGTCTTCAATTAGAGGGAAAGGTAGTCATAAGAGACTACTTAGGGTTAAATTGTCAAAGAGGAATGACTTTTAATCCAATTCTTGATTACTGATCCTGATGAAGAGAAGGATAGAAATAGTCTACCCATCTCTGATTCAGGGTGACCCTCACCTCTCCAAAGCCCAGCTAGGCCTCTCAAGAATAGAGCTGTCTACATACTACAATTTGAAGACAGCTTTGAGACTCCCTCTCCCCAGAAATGTCACCTGACCTAAATAAAAAATATGTTAAACTCTTTGTTAAAAGGTAGAGCTTTTCCATAAAATTAGTGTTTCCTGGACTTCAAAGATTGATGTACGGCCGTCATGATTTCTGTCATATTCATGTTCTACCTATACTACGTATGACCTGTGTACCACCAAAAATGTCCAGCTAGTGATACACAAATTATACTTTGTGAAACATTGAGTTAAAAGTATCCCTCCCAATAGGCATTCTTTTCAGAAATACGAATAATTCGGGAATAAATAATGCTTTGTGTCCTCAGAATAAATTTGTAAGTTTTCTTCTCTGAGTTAGTAGTATATATTTTATCTCAATTAAAATGTCAAGGATGAGAGAGGAGGAAGATACCAAGCTTACTTTCTGCATTTGGCTTCAGAAAGGTAAGAAAATGAAGACCTGTCCTGCAAGACTTCTGGTATTAAATCAAAACAAGGGTATCGATATAAAATGTTAAAACTTGTCATATGTATTATTTAGCATATTCAGTTATACACAGATAGACATATGAGTATGCATTAATGCCATGAACATAAATTCAACATAGGCAGTGCTTAACCCACAAACCAATTGCCTTCAACATTTTACTTGTAGCTCACTTATTTGGAAATCAGGAGCTAGTTTCCCATGGCTCACTTCCTAGGCCAGTATACAAGTGTAACAGAGCTGTACTATTCTTACTACATACAGTACCCGAGCATCATGAAAACAAGATTTTTATAGAAAATACTATCAGTTTTGTAATTTAGTATATCAGGACCACACATATTAATCATAGTACTAAGCTAGCTGAAGAGTTCTAAATTCTGGTTTCAATAACATTATAATCCCAACTTGAACCTCTTTCACTTCAAATACAGAGATATAATGCTGAATATAGGAAAAGGCTGGCAGAAACCACCTTAATCAAGTAGTGAAAGTAAACAACTTCAGTAATGGTACAAAGAAAAATTAATGTGTCACTTGATAGGATGCAATGAGAAGAACACACATCAACTCTGTAATATCCCTACCAAAGACATATGACCTGAATTTCATCATGGCAACATCAATTGAAGGACTCCTACAAAATAACTGGCCTGTAATCTTCAAATGTGTCAGGATCATGAACATCAAAGAAAGGATAAGAAACTGTCCAACTAAAGGAGGCTAAATAGACATGGCAACTAAGTGTGATACCTGGTTCTAGACTGGATTCTTTTGCTATAATAGACTCACTGGGATAACTGGCAAAACTTGGATGAGGTCTAAGAATTGACGAATAATAATATTTCAAAATTAACTTCCTAATTTTGAGGGATTAATGAGATTTCAAGGGATACTATCCTTGTTCTACATACGCTACCGTATTCTGAAAAGACAGGATAACGGATTGGCGACTTTCTATCAAATAGTTTTCATGAAAATAGTTCTGTGTGCTATATTTACTACTCGTCTGTAAGTTTGAGACTGTTTTAAAAATACATTATTAAAAAATTAATCAGTCTACCATTTCCCAGAATGTTTCTAAGATATGAAAACTTAGATTTTAGAATCCAGTAAGCATTAAGGAAACTTAAAGTAGAAATTATGGACCAAAGTACATCTTAGAGAAATCATAGTATACAAAAGGCAAAACATGAATGAAATTAAATGAAACAACCTAAAAAATAAATAAACAGCAAAATAGCATGTATGCTTAAAGTAGATTTCTTCACAGGAAAATAATGGCCAGAAGCTATAGGACTATTCCTTGCAAAATGCTGAAGAGAGATGAATGCCAACCTAGGTTTTTAGATTTAGCTGTCACTCAAAGCGAGGGCAATACAAAGACATTTTCCAACAAGGCCTCAGAGAATACAACATTTAGAAATCTTGTGGAAAGAATTATGAAAGAATGTACTTTATGAAAGAGATATTAAATTCAAAAGAAAGAAATAAAATAGCATAAAAATGGTTAGCAAGGAAATCAGTAAACACACAAGTAAGTCTAAATGAGCACTTTTTGTAAAATAACAAAATTAATGATGAGGATAACTGGGAGGTTAAAAGATAAACTAAAATTATAGATAGGACTATGAAAGAAGACAATGTGGAAGTTAAGTTAAATCATTCTGATGTCCTGGTATGAATGGGAAGAGAGCACAGAGAATCATTAACTTTATATTTTTTCAACATAAGGTTACATGACAAGATGATAAAAGAAAAAAACAAAACAAAACAACAGTGTATCTCTTCCAAACAGTAGGGTGGTAGAATAAAGAAATTTTAAAAAGTTATCAATCAGTAGAAGAAAAATATCTTAAAAGCAAAAAGCATAGGAAATCAAAAACACAAAACCAAATGGTAAATTCACATCCAAAGATATCAGAATTTACAATACATAGATGAATTAATCTTAGTTAAAAAATGAAGATTCTCAATTAGAATATATCTTAGTATAACCTATGTATAAAAAATTCTGACACTATCAACACAGCAATGTTGAAAATAAAGGGATGGACAGGATATGTCAAACAAATAGTTATGAAAGCAAACTGGCTAATATTAAGAAATAAGTAGGCTTTAAGAAAAAGTGTTATTGATGGAAAAGGATCACTATATAGTAATTAAATAAGTCATTCATCAGAAAGGGATAAGAGTTCCCAATCTCTAGGTACTCAAGAGCAGACCCTCAAAATACATAAAATACAATTTTGTATAATTACAAAGAAAAATCGATAAGCCTGCTATTAAAGAGGGAGATTTCACATCTCTCTATCAGTAATAAATACATCAAGCTGACAAAAATAAAAATATAGAATACTTAAACACAAAATTTACACTTACAATATAGATATATATATATATATCTTTCATAACCCAGTTATTAAATAAAAACACATTTTATTAAGGCATATGTATGACACTTATAAAACTGACAATAAAAAGCCTCAACAAATCCCAAAGAATTAATATCATACAGCAACACTATCTAACCAAAATGAATAAAAATCTAAACTCATCCTCCAAAACATACAAACACATGTTTAACATTCCCCTGCTTTAAATATTTGGAAACTAATATATAAATATAAATATAGTATAAATATATATGTATATATATATATATATACACACACACACACAGAATGTTCCTTGGACTACCAAGAAAACAAAATGAAGTTTAGATATTATTAAGAACCAAAAAACAATGAAAACTTCACATAATAAAACTTTCCAGATGTAGTTATTGTATTAGAAAGAAAACTTTGCCCTTAAATGCACATATTAAGATGGAAAGTTAATAAGCTAAACTACCAAATTGAAATCTTTTAAAATGAGTAAAGTAAATCCAAAGAATGAAAAAATCAAACAGAAAAGGCTATATATTGATATAATATTTTTTTGAAACTCTACAAAACTAAAACCAAGTTTCTTGAAAAGAGAAATAATACAAGTACATCTATAGCAAGTTTGATAAAGAAGAAATTAAAGACACCAGAAAATAATATACAGAGAAAATGAGTATAACTAAAATTAATATTTTAAATGTGAATATTATGAGTAGCTGTATGCCCACAATTTGGAAGGGTTAGTGAAATAATTTTTATAAAAATATAAATTATGATAACTAAATACATATGAAACATATAACACAAATATACCTGTGACCATTAAAATGGGGGTGGGGAATAAAACTAGACATACACACACACCCATTTTTAGCAAAAACTGTAGATTGGGTGTAATCTTGGGGAATTAGCAGGTACGTTCTCACATATGAAAACACACAAGGCAGACCACGTAATTTCTGCAAAAAAAAAGATAGCTCATATAACAGCTCACTGGAATTCACATCAGTAGATTAAAGAGCAAGAGAGAAAGAAGGAACATGATTTCCAACTGAAGCAAATACAGGGAAAAAAATGAATCACACCAAAGTAAAAGAGCCCCCTCCATCCCCGCAAAACCTGTCATTAGAGCCACAAAATCTGGCAGCCTTGGGGCTCTCGATGAACGGGAAATCATCCCAAACCCCTATCACTTGTCAGGGCTCCACTGTCTTTCAGTGGACAATAACTTCTGTCCTGTCACTGACTGGCTGAACGAGAGGTGAAAAGATATCTAAAATACTTTGTTTAAGATGGCAGAAAATTACAAAGTAGTAGTTTAAACAATTTCTAAGACAAAGATTTAAATAGATGAGTTTTATTTATCGAGAAAAATGCTTTTGAGGGCATAGCTCATTCCATGACTATCAGATAAATGTGATAGGTTAAGATCCCAAAGCGGAGTGAGAAGGACTCGCATGGGTGTGTTTTAACGTCCTCCTAACTTTGTAGTAGTCTTTTCACCACAGCTTCTGGAACTACAAGGAAAATCACTGTTCACAAATTATCTGCATTTTGACCTTCACCCCCGGCTTGGGTAAGGTGTACTTCTCAGAACCACGAAGTGGTGGAGAAGGGAGAGCTTGTGGCCACACTGCTCCGAAGCACACCGGGCACTTTCCGTCTACAGGCAATGTGCACTAAAGGGCTCACGCCCACCGACTTGCCTGTCGCCTTTTTAAGTTGACCTAGGAAACTGTAGGCAAGGCAATTTGTCTAGGTTGCTAAGAAGAACTGCAACAGAAACAAATTCGGAGAACATTTACCAGGGAATTAATATATTTGTAATAATTAACTAACATTATACCAAACATAACTAATTTCTGAGGTGAGTTCTTTATATCCCTAGTGCTCTGGAAAATTAGCTGCTCTTACTGGAATTTTGCAACATCATCTACCCAACAACCAGCCACTTTGTATTAGTCTGGTTTTATATCTCCCTTAAATTATCTGCTTTATCCTGACATCTACTTAATGAAATGATACAATTCCCTCAGGATGGAGACCAGACCTTGAGTACATACATAGTGCCTGACCCACAGTGGGTACTTCATAAATATTCTTCTAACCAAACTGATCTTGATGCTTCTTCCTTTTCTGTCCTTTGCGAAAGATGGGAATCATTTCTTAATTATTATTACATTCCAAACAGCACCTGAAACACAGTGCTTTGAACATAAAAATAATAAATATAGATTGAATGAACTCTTGTCTTTATGATTTTTAAGCTCTGTATTTCAAAAGGGAGGGAATTAATTAAGAGTATGAACTTTAAGTCTGGTTATGATTAAATGTGAGTCACTTAAGCCCACTGAGCTTCAGTTTTCTTATCTATAACATGCGAATAACAATACCTACCTCAGGGTATTAGGAGGGTGAAATGAGGACATGCACATAATGTAAAACACAGAGTGGTGCTCGGGTAATTACTACTATTTTAATTCTAGCTCCCATGCTTTGGGATAATAGCAACAGTTACCCACAGCAAACTTCTTCACCATTATATTTTTGCTTTACCCTTACTCATATTAAATTCATTTCAAATCTGCTAGATTTTAAATTCTCCTCCAAACACAGGGATTTCTTTCTTATTTGTCCACTGCTATATTCTCAAAGTCCAGAAAAGGGTTTAGGACAGGCAGACACTCAATAACTATTTGTTGAATGAATGAATGAATAAATAAATGAAATATACATTATAGTCTAAAGACTCCCATCCAGTAATGCACTCACCTATGCAAATGTTTAAGTACAAGGCATCTGGAGTTTAGAAAATCAAACAAGTCGAAACATTCCACAGACTAAAACCCTTAATAGTATTCTTAGCACATCTGAATCAGAAAACAAAAAACACCAAGACCATAGCCATAAGAAATCAGATCTTAACCAGAGTTAATCCTGGATTAACTCTAGATTCCTAAATGTGGTGTAAACAGACCTGGAATTCAGATACCTGGTTCCAGGGTGGCTATTACCACTTAACGACCTTTATTTCTAGATTATAAAGATAATATGTAGTAAAATGAGGATGCCATTACTTGTGTTGCCTATACCCCAGTATTCTTATGAGGAATACATTTATAATGTAAACAAAAGCATGTGGGTATAATATACATAATATGCTATTAATACCTTGCATATATTACTCATAAACTCCCATAATCTAGAATTTAGGGTAAGAAGTGGCCTTGAGGATCATTAATCTAATCCCCCTAATTTAGAAGAAAGCTGACAATGAAAAATGTGTTCTAGATAACTCTGAAGGTCACTTGAGATTCTGAGACACTAAGCAAACTGTACAGCGAGAATAAGAATTGATCAAAAGAATGCACATCTCAGGAGTTGCTTTTTTAGTCTTTCTTTTTTCTTGCAGCAAAATTTAAAGTCATCCCAGAAACTTAGTGCCTTGCTATCAGTAGGAGAGAGAGAGTAAATCGCTGTGTTCTGAGACCCTGTACAATTCCCCAGAAATCTCTGATGAAAAATAAATCTCAAAGGAAAAAAACAGTCTATTGTAGAGTCTCTAAGTGGAGGAAACTGATGGACAGGAGTAAGCTACGCCTCTGACAGAAGTACATTGTCCTGTTTCAAATAACTATGAATCTAGATGAGTCATAAAATCTTTGGGAAAAGGTTACGAATTTCTATCATAGCCCTCAATTTATGATTATTGTAACCTAAATACTCTTTTTAATATTGATTTAAGGGAAATGTTGACTTGTTGTTCCACCTATTTATACACTTATTGGTTGATCTTGTATGTGACCTGACCTGGGATCAAACCCACAAACTTGGAGTATCAAAATGATGCTCCAACTGAGCTACCCGAGCATGGCAATTATTGTATATTAAATTTGAGTACCTGAATAATATTTTGCTATGTCTAAAATAAGAATATGGCCCTGACCAGTGAGGCTCAGTTACTTGGGCAATGCCCTGCAAAACAAAAGGTTGATGGCTCGATTCCTGGTCAGGGCACATGCGTGGTTTTGTGGGTTCAGTCCCTGGTCAGGGCATGTATGAGGGGCAACCGATCAATGTTTCTGTCTCACATCAATGTTTCTCTCTTTCTCTTTCTCTCTCTCTTCCCATCTCTCTAAAAAAATAAATAAAATCCTAAAAAAATTTTTAATTAAAAATATGAATTTTATATATGTGTATATATATTTATATATAAAATAGTACATAGTGCAATGCTCTGTATGTGTTTACAGGCCCTTAAATGATTTCTAAATCTAGTCTATTTAAAGGCAATTTAAAATAAACACTTCCATTGGTGGGGGAGAATGGAAATTTTTTAAAAATCACTTTCTCAGATAGGGATAAAGTAATAGAGTATACTTTAAAAGTCAAATTTTCCTCATGTGGATCTAGTCACAGCACCAAGTCACAGTAGCAAGTACAACACTTTACATTTTGATCAACTGCATTGTGTAACTTATGTAATCAATATTTTATCACATGATCAGTTAGCTCTTGAAATAGTTATATAAACCCACACATGCACAAACTGTACTCCTCAGTGATTCCCACAAATTTTTGGCGGCAGCCGATCTACCACACAGTGGGCTCAGGGTGAGAAGCAGACGGCCTTCAAGATGCTCACAGTCGGCAAGCAGGGCGTCCGTGTCAGCCCCGCTCACCTGTTGTAACTGCGTGTTACACATGGCAGCGCAAAGTAAAATGTCAGTGATTTACTGACTATCGCTGTGTGTTCTACATTACCTGCATGTTCCCACTTCACCCTCACAATACCCTGCAGTAGGTGTTGTTAATATTCTCACGTTGTCGATGAGCAAGCTGAAGCTCAAAGGGCTTAGGTGACTCACATTTGATTCTAACCTGACTTAAAGTCCATACTCTTAATCAACTTCTCTTTTGGAATACAAAGCTTAAAAATCACAAAAGAGTTTTTCCCATATATATATGTGTGTGTGTGTGTGTGTGTATATGCATATATATGTGCATATATACATTATATACATATATTCGTACACGCACACATTCCCCCCCTCAGCCAATTTTCCCACAGGGGCTTTCACACCATGCAGCACGCGGTGCAATGCTGCGTGCTCTGGACCTGTGTAAGTGCTATGGTAACACAGGTAAGAGTGTGCTGTGACCTACGAGAGTATCATCAACTTTCTGGTGTTTCATCAGCTTTCCCATCCATTTGATTTTTATCCCCTTCAATAATATATAGTCTCTCAAGAACCCTTTTCATATATATTTTTTATTTTCTTATTTCTTGATAGTATATTAAAAATAATTTTAAGAAAAAACATTATTTTAGATCTAGTAATTATTAATGTGTATGATAGTTGATTTTGATAATTTAATTTTATATAAAGACAAAATTCAATTTATACCAATCTATAAAAGAAAAGCATAATATTAAACTTAAACATTATTTTAATATTACATATTTAAATATAGATTGAAATTAAGATACATATAAAACAAGACCAAAGCTGCATTTGTGCCACAATGCTTAGACTCTATTATGGTTGATAAACTCAAACATTCAATTTTCTAATTTCCACATTTTGTTTCTAAATAAGAGAGGTTTCCTACTTTTACTTGCCAATTGGTATTTGAATGGTTTTTAGTCATTCAAAATACACTGAGTGTGTGAATATTTCTCCTTTCTAGACAAAGCCACATTCAATGAAATCATTATGGTTTTCCCCACGTTAGCATTGATTTTCACAGTACTAGTGGCAGCTAGATGTTCCATATAAAGATCTTCATGAGATGGATGTATTAATAGTTTACAGAGTGAAGGAAGTCCTTCTTGTAGTGAATCTGCAGAATACTTAACTGTTTTCATCTTCACTGAAACAGAATTTCAACAATGGAATTCTCTGTGCTCCCTTTCTGCAGTCAGTGGTTGACTTTGGTTTAAATTAAATGCAGCGGAGCTTCCCAGCCGTATGCCCCAGCACACGCTGGACTGTGAGGAGTTGATTCAAAGGGTGAAAGAAATTGACACCCTCAACCCAGTGTGTGCACAAAAATAGTCATTTTCTATACTTATGTTTTGATGTGAACAAGAATGGGAAACACTAAAGTAAAACTTGTCTAAGAACGTAAATAATTAAAGCTATAGAGTCCAAACCATAACAAAGTTGGAAAAACCATTCTGGCAACCAAGAAATATATCTCCTGGTGATGTAGTCATGCTTCTAGATTTAGCAAATAACTTTTTCAGTATATATTGTAACAGGGATATTACAACCTTAGAATATTTTAAGTCTTGTTAGAAATATAGTAAGTATAATAGAAACAGGCCTAGAGAGCAAGCTGTGACTCCTGGCCAAATGTTAGTGGAATTCACCCTGCTTGTAAACTTGTAATCTGTAACTAACCCTTTGTATCCTGCAGTTTTGGCCAAATAGCTTAAGTGTGCTTTTAACTTGTAGCCTGCTTGATTTGCAACCATGGTGTCTGGCAGAAAGACAGCCAAAAGTAAACTCCCCACTAAAGTGTTATCTGGGAATGCAGATGGGGGGACTGCTTTTCTGAGGCAATCTCACTGCCT